>JARHVA010001898.1:2120000-2200000 GCA_037957365.1 Torreya grandis | reverse complement strand
TACTTGAGATCCCCTTAGGTGGAACACATAACCATTATTTTCCTAATAAGTTTGATTTTGAGGTAGAGAATAAGCATACATATCAAAATATGATTGATTATACATACCATATTTCAATGATTAGGCACTTCATTGGGTTACTTAAACTAGTTGATAGATGCTTAGAGATGCCATTGATGTTTGCAAAAGGCCTCCAAAGGCTAATATGTAAAAGAAAAACACTCAAATTCCTTACACTACTTTGGGCCTTAGGCCCACTGGGCATGCCAAAACTATTAACATTATGGATTGCACCTTAGCCGAGCAAAGGATTCTTCAGGTCCTATTGCTTAAATATAGACCAGCATGGGAATGACCTTATGATGAGGGTCACCTACCATAGGGTCATACCTCTGGAGAAGGTCATCTTCCCTCTAAAAATATGTTAATAAATTTTTAGTCTATATAGAAAACTTGCCTAGATCTAGTGCAGTGTCTTAAAGATCAAGTATTGAGCTAGATTTGAATAGATTTTTGGATGGAATGAGTGGTCCAAGGATCACATGTAGCTTGCAAAACCTTTGAAACAATTTAAGTTTACTTAAAGTTTATGTCTATCAATGTTTGAGGGATAGGTCTATAGTTTCAAAGATAAGGTATCTAAATAGATTTTCATAGTGTTTGAGCCTTCAAATATCAAGCAGTAGTTGAAGCATGAGTTTAGACAAGCCTACATGGTTTAAAAAACTAAGTACTAGTTAGGTTTTGGGGTAAGTGACAACAAGTTGAAGGATTTCATTTTTTAGCTAAGTACAAATTCTTCAATATTTCATTTTTGGCTAAGTTCTTTTCATTCATTTGGATAAGTGCTAATATTTAATTTAGGGAATTTTATTTTCATATTTTTTGGCTAAGTGTTAGGAATTATTTTAGATATTTTATATGAAACAAAAGTCTCAAAGACTTGAATTCTCTTGGACATTTTGTCCGATAAAGAAATATTGAAGGGTAATTTTTTAAGGAAATGGTCCTATACATTATTTTAAAAGGTATTTACTCAATAAAGTGTCCCAAATAGAAATATTGAAGGGTATTTTCTTGATAAAGTGGCCCAGACAAAAATCTTGAAGGCAAAAGTCCAAGTACAATTCTTTTGAGAAAATTGTCCAAGATAATTTTCCCAAAGACATGAATCTATCAGACATTTTATCTACAATAAATTGTCCAAGGCAAAGATAAGGTAGATTTAATTATTTTAGGTAGCTATCCCATAATAATTTCCTCAAACATTTTATCTAATGCAAGAGTCACAAATAATTACTTTAAATAAATTTATCGAGACACAAAGTCTGCAACAAATGTCTAGCAAAAGGTATGAAGTAAATAACCTAACAAATTTATGATCCAAGAGAGAGATGATGGGTACAAAAGTGTCAAATTCAAGCACAAAAAGTGACCAATAGTTTTTAAAAATGTAATGACAGTCATGCAAACATCAAATATGTTCACACAGATGTCAAAGTTCAAGTAATAATAAATAACCATTTGTATTCAAATCGGTCCAAGATCATCAATCTATGTCTAATCATGAGAAGGATATAATGGAATGCATAAGGTCAATAAGTTAATGATACATTCATGTGACAATAAAATTAAATAAGCTATAAGTATCCATTTAATTTCAAACATTGTAGATTGATGGCTAACATTCAATAGGTAGAAGATCCAATGATATGCAAGAACTGATAGGAAAGTGGGACCAAGGAGATCCATGGTGTTAGTGAGGTCATACATCTTGATTTGATACTATGTGATCAAGTCAAAATGTCAAAATACATTGGATGAAATGAAATTAAGGACTCACTTTCATTCATACATCCAAATCTAATGGTGCTAAAGGAATCAATAAGTTAGTAAATCTATAAGACAAATGAATAAATGATAAGTGGCACAAGCACATTCAATTGCCAAAATATTAATGATCAATGATCATCTTGAAAATAAAGATCCAATATATTGAGATAGGTCAATATGTCAATGATCCAAGTTGGTTTTAAATAGCTAATAAATAAAGGGAAAGCCTAGGACATTTTTGACAGAGGTCGATGAGGCAGTTTATGACTTGAGCAAAGGTAATATAAAAGAGCCAATTTTAAAAATAGCCTAGGATTGAAATAGAATATATATTGTAGAGGTCAAGGGTCACCATTATAATTATAAATAATCAAAATATGTCTTCATAAGACCTAACACAGATTTAGGTTGGTGACTAAGTGTCAAATCAAGATCAAATATTTGGCAAACTCCATCTCATCGACATGATATCTACAAAAAAACTAATAAATGTGATTGGTTTTTGATCTATAATGAAACTTGTGCCTATATATGTATTTGAGGTAGATATGTAATTAGTGGGAAGCTTCTTATCCTTTAGCATGGTCATTTTATAAATAAATAGATATTTATAGCCACCCAAAATAGACCAAACATAGCTTTATCAGATCTAAGGAACGAAGATTTTATCTTCATAATCAAATCAAGAATAATATGGTGTAGAGTTCTAAAAAAGACCTAGCAGTTGGATAAAGATCATGGATCATTCAATTATTTTATGAGAACCTTCCTTTTGATAAGATTACAACTTGGCATCCTCAAGAATGTTAATCCATCAAAAGTGGTTGGGACTTTTTCAATACATAACTCTTTCTCTAATTCCTTTTTCTATAAATATTGGATTCTGAGCCTTGAAAATGGCTTGGAAATCCCTATCTTGGGCATGACTAGACTCTACCTAGATCTTATCTTTGTAACCTCTTGAGATAAATAAATGACTTTATATTTTATTATTTTTGTATAATGTGTTAATGTTAGGTTGATTTGCATATCTGATAGAAATATCTCCCTTGTCAAATCTTGATCTCACCTAAATAATAGATTATATTTTTTTATGGTTCATGTTTAGTGTCAAATGTTATTTTATTAAAGCTATCAAGTGGATATATTGACTAGTTATGTGTCTAATGTTAAGCCTTTTGCATCACTTTCCTTAGGTTTTGATCATTTGGTGAACCTCTACATGAAATAATGATGCAAAAAAGACATTTGGGGTTGAATATCTAATCTCATTAGTGTGTTTAGAAGTTTAAAAGAGTGTATGAATAATCACATTACTTGTGTATCATCTCCTTTACATGTTTTGATGCTTTTTCACCCATTTCTCTTTCCCTTTTTTGAGTACAATTTTAGTTTAGGTGATAGATCCAAGAAGAAGTCAACCTTCTCTAGAGGTCAAACCTTGTGAAAGGTGACCCATAGCCTAGGGTCATTCCCATGTTAGTCTATATTTGAGAAATAGAACTTGAACAATCCTTTGTTCATCTAGGGTAAAATCTAGAGCATTAATAGTTTTGGGATGCCCAGTGGGACCAAGGTCTAAATTAGTGGAAGGAATTTTAGTGTTGTTATTATACATATCATTATTTATAGGCATTTTAAAAACATAAATGATGACTCCAAGAATTTATAAACTAGTTTAAACAACCCAACTAAGTGACTAATAATTAAAATCTAGTATGTATAATCAATCATCTTTTGATCAGTATGATTATTATCTACATCAAAATCATAATTATCAAGAAAAAAATGTTTATGTGTTCCCCCCAAGTGGCCCTCAAGTAGCTTATCATCCCTATATAGGCCTTGTTCCTCTTCTTACCCATGCATATGACCAAAGTCAACCTCTTTTGCATTCAAATCAGTACCCTATTTCCCCTTGTCAAGACCAATCTTATCTTATTACATCTTTATCAAGATTCAAACAAGCACTATTAGTTTATGTTGAGTTGATAAAGGAGATTGGTAGGGGTATGGAGTTTTCTCTAGTCATCCCTTCCCATGTTTTACAAGAGGTAAGGAGTGATCTTCAGTTGGTCAAGGATAGATGGTATATTTATGAAGATGATCAATGGACATCTTATGATATTGAGGACATAAAAATGACGAGAGGCATGATCTAGAACCTAGATAGTGTGTTGATATCCTATGAGGATCAAAAAACTCTTTTAGATTAGTCTTATGTGTGCTCTCCCTTTCAAGATCCTTAGGCTCAACCTTTAAGAATTCTTAAACAACCCCCTAATCAACTTCATCAAAATCTATCCTTTTCAAAACTCATAGAGACAATACTAGACCAAGGCAAAACAATCATGAAAATAAATGATGGGGTTAAGTTTGGACAAGAATTCCCCATTAATTCCATGGATGGGATAAGGATCTTCTTGCAAGAGTTTTAGAGCATGGAGTCATCCATCAAAGAAGCTAACTATCCACTTGATGAGAAGAAAGAATTGAAAGGTTGGGCATTATCTATTGAAAATGTGTTTACGTAGTGGGACGAATAATATGTCAATCTTGAGCCAATAATTTTGACCTCTCCCACCACTATTCCCATTCTTACTCAAGAGCATAAATCCATTCAATCATGGATCTTCTCTAAAGTTTTTGATCATGACTATGTCATGCCCACACTTGTGAGACCACCCTCTTATATAAACCCTTAGAAGGAAGAAAATGTTTATGTTCCTTACTCCTTTTCCTTATGGAAATTAGTTTAGGAAGACACAAAAAAGAAGGAATATGTTCTGGTCTAGGCAATCCAAGAATCAATCTTGGAGGAGGAGTTAGTCATGCCAAAAGTAGATCACACAACCATAGCTTAGCTCAATGAGCTTTATGTACAAGAGTTCTAAGATTTTCTCTCCTTTCCTTAAGAACTTATTCAAGAAGCTATATATATTCCTATTTAGGAAAGAACTCAAAAGAATAAACCTTCTCAAAGTTCCCCTTCTTCACCATTCATCCCTAAAGATCAAATTATCCATGTGGACAAAGAGGTTTCAGAATTTAATGAAGTAATGTCTATGTAGAAGAAGTAAAATGTAGAGGTCTTTAAGAATTTCTCTTTTCTTCCTCCACAAAACTCCTTAAATGATTCCATTACCCTTAAGATCCCAAAATTTGATCACAATAAGGCTTTAATCCTTCTTACTCCCTCTCAAGTAGGCGAACTTCTTCACCCTCCTAGAATCTCCCTCTTAGATAAAGAACCTATTTTACAAAGGATAGAGGAGGGCATTACATTCATAGGTGAAACTCAAGAAGACAATGCAAGTGTCTATGATGAGGATATCATAATAGGCATCCCAATTCATAGGGAGTAACTTGTTTTTATTTTTAAAATCACAAGAGCTTGATCAAAAGAAAGAGGATAGCCTTAATTAACCCATTATAGAGGACAAGGTCAGCTCAAGAGATTTATAAGGTCAATGGTAGCATTTATGCTTAGATTTATTAAGTTAAATGGAGCTGTTTAATGTTGAAAACTTACCTAAAGATGATAATCTTCAAGTTGAACATAAATTAGACCTCAAATGGACTACTAAAGTTCCATTCTACATATATGAAGAAGAGGATAAGAACCAATACCTAAAAGTGGGTCCACTTAAAGATGAGGTGTCAATTGAAGATAGCCCTGATATGTTAGAGCTAGAAGAAAACATATCTAATCTTGAGTAAGATAAATGTGATTTTTTAGACCTTGGATGGTCAAATCAACCCTTATTTTTAGTTTAGGAATAAGATTAAATATTAAGTGAGGTTGATGAAGGAGACATATCAAGTGCTCAAGTGATACAATTTGAGAAGCATACAAATGAAGATCTTAAAGAGTTATGGAAATGGTTCAATGCCATAGTCAAATAATTTGAAGAGGCTAAGAGGCATGTCCTTCTTATAAAAATCTATGAACATGTTGATATAAGCATCAATAATCCTTATTTGCATAAGGACAAGGTGGAATAATATGATATTTTTGAACCATCAAGTGGACCAAGTGCAATTGCTTCAAAGATCCTAAATAAAGTTTTCATGTAGGACTTTCTTAAGGGTTATGAGCAACATTAATCAAATGATCCTGAAATCAAACATGAACTGAGCTTGGAAGACTTAGGTTAGTTGTTCTTTCTTTCTTACAAGTGTTTCATGCACTTGTCTATATTTTTTTTGTTCTCTATCACAGTTATTTCAAGAGAGAGGTTCTAGAGGGGAAACCTTTTATCAATTTTAAAATTATTTTAGTTATAGAGAAGATGACTCCATACCCAATGCACTAGACAAAGCCATGGTTTCAGTTCAATCATAGTAGTCATGCTACCCAACTGAGTCACTAAAGATGTTAACCAATTTTCAACCTACATAGAAAACTTGACTAAATTCAGTGCAATATCCTAAAGATCAGGTATGGAGCAAGGTTTCAATATATTTTGGGATGGACTGAGTTTTCCAAGGATCATGTGCAACTTGTGAAGCTTTTGAAACACTTTATGTTTACTTAGAGTGTATGTTCATCAATATTTGAGGGAAAGGTATACAATTGTAAATAATAGGTATCTAAATAGATTTTCATAGTGTTTGAGCCTTCAAATATCAAGAAATAATTCAAGCATGAGTTTAGATAAGCTTACATGTTTGAAAAAGTTAAATACTAGTCAGGTTTTGGGCTAAGTGACAACATATCCAAGGCTTTCCTTTTTCGGATAAGTATAGATTCTATGAGATTTCATTTTTGGATAAGTTTAATTATTTCTTTAGATAAGTGCTAATATTTCCTTCAAGGAATTTTTTTGGGCCTTTTTTTACAAGTCTCAGGATTGCTTTTTGATATTTTATTCAAAATAAAATTCCCAAAGACTTGAATTCTCTCAAAAATTTTGTTTGATATAGAAATATTGAATGGTAATTTTTTAAGGAAATGGTCCTATACATTTTTTTGGAGGGTATTTTCTCAAGAAAGTGTCCCAGATAGAAAGTCTGAAGGGTCTCTTCTTGACAAAGTGGCCCAGATAGAAATATCAAAGGAAAAAGGCCAATTATAATTATTTTTGGAAAATTATCCAAAATAATTTTCTTAAAGGCATGAATTCTATCAAACATTTTATCCACAAGAAATTTTCCAAGGAAAAGATAAGGTAGAATTAATTCTTTCAATAAATTATCTTGAAAAAATTTCCATAGACATTTTGTCTAATGTAAAATAGCCACAAATAATTCCTTCAGAGAAAGTGATCGAGACACAAAGTCCAAAAAAAATTTCTAGCAAAAGGTCTAAAGGAAATAACGTAATAAATTTGTGATGAAATAGAGATATGATAGGTGTTCAAGTGTCAAATTCAAGCAAAAAAAGTCACCATTAGTTTTCAAATATGTAGTGATGGTCACATGAACATCAAATACATTTGGGAAGATGTCAAAGTTCAAGTGATGGCAAATAGTTGTTTGTATGCAAATGGGTCTAAAATCAATAGTTTGTGTTTAATCATGAGAAGGATATAAAAGCATGAGTAAGCTCAAGAATTTAATGATATGTCCACACAACTATCAAATTAAATCAATGGGAAGTATCCATTTTATTTCAAACATTACAAATTGATGGTTAGCATTCAATATGTAGAAGATCCAATGGTGTGCAAGAACTGATAGGAAAGTGGGACTAGGGAGATCTATAGTATGCATGAAATCATACATCTTGATCTGATAGTGTAAAATCAAGTAAAAAAATCAAAGGATCTTAGCTAGTAAGAAATCAAGGACTCACTTTCACTCATACATCCAAATCTAATGGTGTGAGAGGAATCAATAAGTTAGTGAATCTAGAAGACAAATGCATGAATGACAAGTAGGAAAAGCACACTCAATTGGTATAAGATTGATGATCAGTGGTCATCTAGACTTGTAGGATCTAATGGAGTGACATAAGTCAATATGTAAATGAATGAATATAGTTTTTGATAGCCAATGAACAAAGGGTAAGCCTAGGAAATTTGTGATGGAGGTTAATGAGGTAGTATTTAAACTGAGCAAAGGGAATATAAAGGATCCAAGTTTAAATATGGCTCAATTTTAAACCAAAATATATATTGTAGAGGTCAAGGGTCACCATTAAAATTCTAAGGAAGAATAATAGGTCTTCATAGGACCTAACATAGATTCATTTTGGTGACTAAGTGTCAAATTAGGATCAAATAGCTGGTAAAATCCATCTCATTGACATGATATCTATAGGAAAACAAATAAATGTGATTAGTTTTCAATCTATAATGAAACTTATGCCTAGATATTTCTTTGAGGCATATATGCAATAAATGGTAAGATTCTTGTCCTTTGTCATGGTCATTTCTTAGACAAACAAATATTTTATAGCCATCCAAGATAGACCAAGTATGGCTCTGTCAGTTTCAAGGCATCAAGATTTTATCTTTGTAAGTAGATGAAGAAGATGTCGTAGAGTCCTAGAAATGATCTGGTGATTAGATAGAGATCATGGATCATTCATTTCTTTTATGAGGACCTTCTTTTGATAATATCATAACTCAAGATCCATGACAATGCTAATCCATCAAAAGTGGTTGGGCCTCTTTCAATACATAGCTCTCTCTCTCTCATTCATTTTCCTATAAATACATGCTTATAAACCTTGAAAATGGCTTGGAAATCCCTCTCTTTGGCATGACTAGACTTTGGCTAGATTTGATCTTTGTAACCCCTTGAGAAAAATAAATGAATCTCTTCAAATTTTATTATTATAGTATAGCATGCTAATGTCAAATTGATTTGCATATTTGGTAGAAATCTCTCCTTTATCAAATCCAAATATCACCTAAATACTAGATTATATTATTTTATAGGTCATGCTTAGTGTTAAATTTCATGTTATTAAAGCTAGTAAGTGGATACATTAACTTATTAAGTGTTTAGAGTCAAGCCTTTCCATCACTTCCCTTAAGTTTTGATCATTTGGTGAACCTCTGTATGAAATAATGATGAAAAATAGACATTTAGAGTTCCGTATCTGATCTCATTAGTGTTTTTATATGTTCAAAAGAGTGGATAAATAATCACATTACTGGTGTATCACCTCCTTTACATTTTTTAATGCTTTGTTACCCATTTCTCTCTCCCTTTTCCCAGACAAATTTTAGTTTAGGTGATAGATGTCGAAGGAAGTCAACCTTCTCTCAAGGTCTAACCCTATGATAGGTGATCCATATCCTAGGGTCAATCCCATGTTGGTCTAGATTTGAGTAACAAGACCTGAATAATACTTTGTTCAGCTAGGGTGCAATCTATAATGTCAATAGTTTTGGCACACCTAGTGGGACCAAGGTCTAAATTAGTGTAAAGAATTTTGGTGTTGTTATTCTACATATCAACCCTTGTAAGTATTTTTAAAACATCAATGGTGACTCTAAGCATATATCAACTAGTTTAAGCATCCTAATTAAGTTCATAATCATCAAAATATGGTATGTAAAATTAATCATCTTTTGATAAGTATGCTTATTCTCTACCTCAACATCACACTAATAAGATAAATAACGTTTATGTGTTCCCCCTAAGTGGCCCTCAAGTATCTTATCAGCCCTATCATGGATTTTTTCCTCATCTTACCCATGCATATGACCAAATTTATCTTCCTTTACATTCAAATCAATACCCTAAGTCCCCTTGTTAAGACCAGTGTTATCCTATTACATCCTTGTTAGGAATCAAGCAAGCACTATTAATTTATATTAAGTTGATAAAGGAGATTTATAGGATGTTTGAGCTTTCTCTAGCCACCCATACCCATTTTTCACAAGAGGCAAGGAGTGTTCTTTAGATTATTAAGGATAGATGGTTTATTTATAGGGATGAACAATGTTCATCCTATGGGAATGAGGAAATAATAATTATGAGAGACATGATTCATAATTCAGATAGTGTTTTGGTATCTTATGAATATATATAGGCTCTTTTAGATTAGTCTTATGAGTGTTTTCCCTTCTAAGAACCTCAAGCTCAACCTTCAATAATTCCTGATCAGCCCCCTAGTCAACCTCATCAAATTCCATCCTTGTTAAAACTTAGAGAGACAATACTGGACCAAGGAAAAAAATCATGAAAATAAATGAGGAGGCTAACCTTGTACAATAATTCCCCATTCATGCAATGGATGGGATAAGGATCTTCTTGCAAGAGTTCTGGAACATCTGGGCATCCATTGAAGAAGCTAACTAACCACTTGATGTGAAGCAAGAATTGAAAGGGTGGGTATTATCCACTAAAAGGTTTTTTAAGTAGTCAAATGAAGAATATGTCAAACCTAAGCCAATAATTTTCCCCTCTCCAACCCCTTATGCCCATTCCCACTAAAGAGCATGAAGCCATTCCATCATGAATCTTCTCCAAAGTTTTTGATCCTAACTATGGCATGCCCATACTTATGAGACCACCCTCTTTTATAAACCTTCAGAAGGAAGAAAAGGTGTTTGTTTCTTACTCATTTACCTCATGGAAATTAGTTATAGAAGACACAAAGAAGAAAGAAGTGTTAGTCTAGGCAATCCAAGAATCACTCTTAGAGGAGTTAGTCATGTGAAAAGAAGATCAAGTAATAATAGCTCAGCTCAATGAGCTTGGTGTACAAGAATTATAAGAATCTATCTCGTTTCCTCAAGAACCTATTCAAAAATATATTCATATGCCTATTCAAGATATAAATTAAGAGACTAAACCTTCTCATAGTTCCCCTTCTTCACCACTCTTCCCTCAAGCTTGAGTTTTCCATGAGGACAAAGAGGATTCAGACTTTGATGAAGTAATGGCTAAGAGAAAGGAGCAAAATGTAGATATCTTTAAGAATTTCTCTTTTCCTACTCCCCAAAACTCCCTAAATGATTCCATTACCCTCAAGATCCCAAAATTTTATCACAATCAACCTTCCATGTTTCTTAGTCCCTCTCAAGCAAGTGAACTTATTCACCCTCTAAAAATATCCCTCTTAGATAGAGAACCTATTTTATAAAGGATATAGGAGGTGCTTACAGTCATAGGTGAACCAGAAGAAGACAATACATGTGTCTATGATGAGGAGATCATAATAGGTAGCTCACTTCATAAGGAGGAACATGTTTCATTTTTAAAATCACAACATCTTGATTAGAAGTAAGGATATCCTTCATGAACCTATTAAGGAGGTGAAGGTCAGCTCAAGATATTTAGAAGGTCAATGGTAGCATCTGTGCTCAGATTTCTTAATTAAAATGGAGCAACTTAATGTTAAAAACTTACTTGAAGAGGATAGTCCTCAAGATGAACATAAGGTATACCTTGAATGGACTACTGAAGGTCCATTCTACATAGATGAAGAAGAGGATCAAAACCAAGAACCAAAATTGGGTCAACTTCAAGATGAGGTGTCAGTTGAAGATAACACTTATATGTTGGAGCTAGAGGAAAGTATATATGATCTCGAGCAAGACAAATGTGATGTTTTAAAATTTATATGATCAAATCAACCCTCATTTATAGTTTATAAATGAGATGAAATATTGGTTTAGGTTGATGAAGGAGACATCTCAAGTGCTCAAGTGATACAATTTGAGAAGAATACAAGTGAAGAGACTAAAGATTTATGGTAGTTATTCAATGCCATAGTTAAAGAATTTGAAGAGGATAAGTGACATGAACTTATTCAAAAATATATATGAACATATTTCTATAAGCATGAACAGTCCTAATTTTCATAAGGATAAGGTGGAAGAATATGGTCTTTTTGAACCATCAAGTGAACCAAGTGCAATTTCTCTATAGAACCTAAATCAAGTTTTCATGCAGGAAATTCTTAAGGGTGATGAGAGACATCAAGAAAGTGATCCTAAAATACAACATGAAATGAGTTTAGAAGACTTGGAGTAGTATGTCTACATTGGAGACATGTTTTTTATATTTCATCCATTGAAAATCACATCAAAATTATTGGTCATCAAGCTACTTGGTTCACCAATTCTAATACCTCCAAATCAATATAATTTTCATATAGGTCTGTTACAATCAAATAACACTCATAATTTTCCATTTAACATAAGAGGGAGGTGATTTTAAAATATAAAATTTTATATATTAGAGTAGGTTAATTATTTTCTTAAAGTTCCCTTACACACATTTGTTTGATAGATTAGTTGATCTTTCTTTCTTTCAAGTGCTTGCATGCACTTGTCTTTGTTTGTTTTGCTCTTTGTCCTTTTTATTTTAAGAGAGAGGTTCTAAAGGTGTATCCTTGCTTCAATTTTAAAATTATATTATTCATAGAGTATATGCATCTATAGCAAATGGATTGGATAAATTCATCATCTGTGTTCAAGCATAACAGGTAAGTTGCCTAGCTTAGTCACAAAATATGTTAGCTAATTTTTGGCCTACATAAAAAAAATTCCTAAATGCCATGCAGTGTCCTAAAGATCAAGTATGGATCAAGGTTTGAATATATTTCTAGATGGAATGAGGGGTTAAAGTATCACATGCAGCTTGTAAAGCCTTTAAAATCCTTTAAGTTTAATTAAAGTGTATGTTTCTCAATGTTCAAGGGATAGGTCTATAGTTGCGAAGAGAAAATTTATTAATAGATTTTTATATCATCTAGTCCTTTAAATACCAAATAGTATTTTAATCATGATTATATATGATCTTACATGTTTTAAAAAGATAAGCACTAGTTAGGTTTTGGGTTGATTGAAAATAAGTCCAAGGCTTTCATTTTTTGGCTAAGTACAAATTCTTTGGGCTTTCATTTTTTACTAAGTTTAATTCTTTCATTCAGCTAAGTGATAATATTTAATTGGAGGAATTTATTTTATTCATTTTTTGGATAAGTATTAGGAATTATTTTGCACATTTTTTCCAAAATAAAAGTCCTAAAGACTTGAACTCTCTTAGATAATTTATCTAATACAAAAATCTTGAAGGGTACGTTTTCAAGGAAATGGTCCTATACATTCTTTCTGAAGGGTATTTTCTTAGGAAAGTGTCTCAAATATAACACATAAAGGGTATTTTATTGAAAAAGTGGTCCATAGAAAAATACAAAAGGAAAAAGGCCAAGTACAATTCTTTCAAGAAAATTATCTGGGACAATTTTCCAAAAGGCATGAATTCTATCAAACATATTGTTTGAAAAAAATTATCCAAGGCAAAGATAAGGTAGACTTAGTACTTTTAGGAAATTATCCCATGAAAATTTTCTTGGAAATTTTGTCCAATGAAAAAGAACCACAAACAATTCCTTTGGATAAAGTGAATGAGACACAATGTTTGCAACAAATGTCTAGAAAAAGTTCCAAAAGAAATAACCCAAATTTTTTATGATCCAACAGAGAGATGACAGGTGCATAAGTATCAAAATGAAGCATAAAAAATGACTATTGGTTTTTTAATATGTAGTGACAATTGAGATAATGTCAAATATGTTCCCATAGACATCAAATTTCAAGCTATGAAAAATATCCATTTGTATTCAAATGGATCCAAGATCAACGATCTACGTTTAATCATGAGAAGTATCTAACAGCATGTGTAAGGTCAATAAGTTAATGAGATATTTTGTGGATATTAAATTAAATCAATGGTAGTAGACATTTTATTTCAAACATTGTATATTTATGATTAGCATTCAATAGGTGGAAGATCCAATGGTGCACAAAAATTGATAGGAAAGTGGACTAGGGAGATCCATAGTGTGCATGATCTCATACATCATAACTTGATAGTGCATGATCAAGTCAAAATGTCAAAAGATCTTGGCTGGTATGAAATCATGAAATCACTTGCATTAATACATCCAAATATAATGGTGTGAGAGGAATCAATAAGTCTATGAATCTAGAAGATAAATGCGTAAATGACAAGTGGCACAATCACATTCAATTGGTAGAAGATCAACAATTAACAATCATTTAGAAAACAAAGATCTAATGGAATGAAATAAATTAATATGTTAATGATCTAAGTAATATTTTGACACCCAATTAATAAAGGGAAATCTTAGGACATTTTTGATAGAGGTTGATGAGCTAATTTTTGACCTAAGCAAAGGGGATACAAAGGAGCCATGTTTTAAGATGGCCTAGGATTGAACTAGAATATATATTGTAGAGGTGAAGGGTCTCCATTAAAATTCTAAAAAATTAAAATAGGTCTTCATAGGGCCTAACATAGATTTAGGTTGGTGAGTAAGTGTCAAAGTAGGATCAAATAGTTGGTGAACTCCATCTCATCGACATGAAATCTATAGCAAAGCCAATAATGAAACTTATACATAGATAATTCTTTGAGGTATATATGTAATTAATGGGAAGTTTATTATCCTTTGGCATGGTCATTTCCTAGACAAATAGATATTTATAGCCACCCAAGATAGGCCAAGCATGGCTCTATCAGTTTCAAGGCATGACAATTTTATCTTCATAAGTAGATCAAGAAAAATATGGTGTAAAGTCCTAGAAAGGACCTGAAAGTTGGATAAATATCATGGAAGATTAAATTATCTTATGAGGGACTTCCTTTTGATAATATCATGACTCAACATCCTCAAGAATGTTAATACACTGAAAGTGGTTGGCCTCTTTCAATATACATCTCTCTCTCTCTCTCTCTCTCTCTCTCTCTCTCTCTCTCTCTCTCTCTCTCTCTCTCTCTCTCTCTCTCTCTCTCTCTCTCTCTCTCTCTCTCTCTCTCTCTCTCTCTCTCTCTCTCTCTCTCTCTCTCTCTCTCTCTCTCTCTCTCTCACACACACACACACACACACACACACACACACACACACACACACTCATTCCTCTTTTTATAAATATAGTCTTCTAAGCCATGAAAATGGCTTGGAATTCCCTCTCTTTGGAATGACTATACACTACTTAAATTTGATCTTTGTAACCTCTTGAGATAAATAAAAGACTCTATTTATATTTTATTATTTTGGTATAGTGTGTTACTATCAGATTGATTTGCATATGTGGTAAAAATCTCTCCCTTGTCAAATCTTGATCTCACCTAGATATTAGATTATATTATTTTGAAGGTCATGTTTAGTGCTTAATGTTATTTGATTAAAGCTAGCAGGTGGATACATTGACTAGTTAAATGTCTAGAGTCAGGTATTTCTATCACTTCCCTTAGGTTTTGATCATTTTGTGAACCTTTGAATGAAGTAATGACGAAAAGTAGAGATTTGGAATTGAAGATCTGATCTCATTAGTGTTTTTAGAAGTTTAAAAGAGTGGATGAACAATCACTTTACTGGTGTATCACCTCCTTTATGCTTTGTTACCAATTTCCCTCTCTATTTTCTTAGTCAAATTTTAGCTTAAGTAATATATCCAAAAGGAATTTGACCTTCTCTAAAGGTTTAACCTTGTGTTAGGTGACCCATAACCTAGGGTCATTCCCATATTGGTCTATACTTGATAAATAACACTTGAATAATTTTTTTCTTAGCTAGGGTGAAATATATAATGTCAACAAGAATCAAGATAGTTTTCACTACCAAATGGAGCATATTTTCATACGAAAGGATGACTTTTGGATTGATCAACATGGGTTCTACTTTCCAAAGGGAAATAAACATCACATTTAAAGACCTTACGGTCAAGTACATTGTTGTGTACATGGATGATAAAACACTCTTATCTAAAATAAGATAAGATCATGTAAAGGAGGGTAACTAAAGGCAAACTTATAGGCCATATCATTTATAATAAGGGTATAACCATTAACACTAAAATAATAGAGGTAATCTTGAAAATCCCATAGCATATCACTAATAAAGAGATGAAATCATTCATTGATAAGATCAACTTCATGATAAAGTTCATCTCTTGATATGCTAAGATAATTAGGCCACTAGATATCATGTTGAATAAGGACACCAAGATTAGTTAGACTATTGAAGCACAACGAGATTTTTATTAGATCAAGGTGGTCATTGTGAACACATTAGTGCTCATTAGTCTAGATTATACATAGCCTTTATACCTATATTTATTTGCCTCAGACCATTCTAATGTCATTGTGATGATAAAATAGAAATAAATTGGAGATAAAAGGTAAATTTTATTCCTAATTAGCCTATTCAAAAATATTAAACTTGGATATTATATGAATAATAATGCCTTTGCTTTGATCAAAGTTATTAGAAAGTTTAGGCATTATATCCTTTACATCAAAGTGTTTGTTATAGTACCTGATCCAGCCATGAAGGTTTTTCTAATGTAGAATGAATTAGGTGGGAGACATGGTAAAAAAATGACCATACTCTAAGAGTTCAACCTAGATTTGTAATCAATGAAAATAGTTAGAGGTCAAGGACTCTACAAATCCATGGTCAAAGTGGATCCCAAAATCAATTATCAATAGTAAGTAGTACACATCACAAATGATGATTAATACTCATATATAATTGGATAACTATTGAATAATGAGTATCTTAGACACTTTAATCCCACAAAATTAAGATCATTTCACCTCAGAAGTAGTTATTTCATGATCAAAGCTGACACTCTATATAAGAAATAATTAAGGCATATATTTGAGATGTGTAAATAAAAAAGTAGTTAAAGTAATTAGAAATTTTCATGGTAAATATGGAACTAGACATGGTTTAAGAAGTATTAAAACTCATAAAGTACTATGGGTAGGTCATTATTGGTCATGTGTTTTCAAGGATGCACATATACATGTCTAAAGTTGTCACACTTGCCAAGTCACTATGCACTATGAATACACCCCAGCTATGCCACTACTACTGGTTATTGAAGTTTATCCATTTTATAAATGGGGATTAGACTTCATGGGATCCATAATTTTTAATTCTTCCAAAATCTATAAGTTCATTCTTTTAGGATATATTAATATGCGTGTTGGTTTGAATACCAACCATTTAAGAATTGTACCACCAATGTAGTCATTAAATTCTTGGAGAAACACATTACCACAAGGTTAGGTATGCCCACCATGATGGTATGTGATAATGGACTTACTTTCTCTTATCTATAATTCCTTGAATGGTCTTATGATCATTAGGTAACACTTAAATTTTATTCAAATTATTATATTTAAGGCAATGGGTTAGCTAAACTAAAAACAAAAATTTATTTTATATAACTAAGGATATCATAGAAAGAAACCCAAGATCTTGGCATAATGTGCTTAAATTTACTTACGGTCTAATATAACTAGGATCAAATCTTATTCAAGGACCTTTCCTTATCATCTAGTATATATCTAAGATCATATCTTCCCAACCAATATGAAATATCCCAACCTTGTTGTTTACAAGAGATTATCTAGAAAAAGATGATAAAATAGAAGCCTAGCTCTTGAACCTCATGAAACTAGAATAAAAATGAGACATAACTTTGCTACATTTTAATAAACATCAAGAGGATGTCAAATGATGGTTTGATAAAAAATCCAAATTAAAGGCCTATAGGATCTCTGATTTAGTCCTTATATGGGACAAGGCTCATGAAGAAAAGGGACAACATGGAAATTTGATGCTTTATGGCTTAATGCCTATGAAATATCTAAAATCCTAGGTAAAAATGTTTTCTAACTAAGGTGTATTATTGGTGAGGATGTCCCATCTCCTGTCAATGGACAATCCTTCAAACACTATTTCCAGGATTTAATGGCTTGAGAGCCCTTATAAATAATTTATCTTTTGTTTTTTATTTTTCCTTCTTGGTTCTTATTTTAGTTTAGGTTTTATTTCATTATTTTTTGTTTTATTATTTTTCCTCCCTTGATTTATAATCATTGATTTTATTCTTGAGTTGAACCTATTGTTTTGATTGAAGCTTTCCTTTACTTGTTTAAGGAATGACAATGATGAGTTGCTTGTGAATAACATAAATGGCATTTATATGCATAAAATGTTTAAATTCTTATTCAATTACTTGCATGAACTACTACATTTTCCCAGTATGGTTAAACTTTTGAAGGCCTATGATTTATAATAGAACATATGGATTTAAAAAGACCACAATTATTACTCTAAAGATCATCAAATATACCTAACATAAAACATGAAGAGAAATAAAAGTCCAAAAGAAATTATCTTTGCTTTAATTGATTGTGTACTTGTTGATTATCAATTCACCCATGGCTTGGTCCCCAACCATTAATGGATAAAAATAAAACAAAATCTCCTTTCAAAAATAACTAATATATAATATAAAATTTTCACTTCCTCTTTAAAAGGGTGATCTTAGAAACCTCTATTGTAGGCTTTCTGACCTAGTTGCAGTGGATCAAGGCCTTAAGAAGGGAATAAAGGTATCTCTATTAGGGATATAAACATATGGTTGGTATTAGAGTAATGCCCATGCCATTTACACTCTCAACCAATTTTAAAAATCCTTTTTCCTTTTCAATAGTGCCCATTAGTTAGACAAATTTGATTTATTATGTTTACTTGATAAATAACTAAATTAATCACATAAACTCACACGTTGGTGGCCTTTAGGTAGGAGTGAATTTTAGTATGTTATATGTTTGAAGTAAAAATTTGTGCCTTCATATTTATGAATTTACTTTGGAATATTTCTTATAGTTAACATTTATGTTCAGATAAGGACTAATAATCTTGTATTCTTAAGATACTTAGGAGAATCTCCTAGTAAGATTCACCATATCTATTTTTTCTTGCACAACATGCCCCATTTTCACCAAAAATGGGGACCCTCTTTTTGGCTTGATCTCTATCTTTTGAGGTTTAAGGGTATACCTATTTAAATATTTCTAAGATTAACCCTCTACTAGATGATAAGTTTTAAGTGATTGAAAGTTGTTTTTTCATTAAATTTTCATGTTAAAACTCACTCCAGGTTTTGCATATATGGTTGTTAAATAAGGTTGTCTACATATATCTTGGAATGTATGGTTTTAATAATGTAGAATCTATATTTGAAGAGGCTTTAAAATCCATTTTAGGATAAATTTGATAAGTGCTTGTAGGAATTATCTGGCTTTTATTGAACCTTTTGATAGTTTTTATCTTGGCAATCCAATCCATTTGTAGTTTGAATTTGGTAGGAATTGGATAAATATTTATGATTGTTTTAGTTTTAACTCAATAACTTTAAAAAAATGGGTTCAATATTTATGGGGTTTTCTGAAATTGAGGCTACTTTATTATTTTTAATATACCACTTTTCAATCTATATTTTTTTTTGTAAAATTACTACAAATTGACTAAAATGTGTTTATGTTCACTTTTTACCTTAGTTGATTTCATAAAAATATTAAAAAATTATTTTAAGATACTTTTATTTCATTCAAATGGATTTATATTATTAAGTCTCTATGTTCTTTTATTAAAATTTTAAAATACTTAGACATTTTTATTTTTAAAGTGCATATCCATTTGAATTTGAAATTATAACCATTTCTTTGGATTTAAAAGTTTGTTGATTATGTGTTTATATATTGTGCCCATGGGTACTTAAGTGTAGCTTGGTGCCACATTATTTTATTCCACAACTCCCAATGATCCCAAGCCATTCAAAATACTTTTGACACTTAATCAATTTTTGAATTCCTCTTAGAGCCATATGGTACTTTTCAATGATCCAATTAGCAAAGCGTCAAGTGAGTAGATTAATGGGGTGTTGCCAATTATCAAAATCTTGGTGACCCACTGATCTTAGTTAGATTTATACAAAGATTAGCTTCCATAAAAGCAGGTTAGTGGGATAATTCTATGTGGCATGATATCAATAATCCATTACCCTAGAGTGATCTGTATAGAAGCAGTGATGGTATCTAGCTCTAGGTAATTAGGTTAGCAAGATGCTACCACATTTCATCATCTTGCTACTCTATAGCCTCAATGCAGTCAATGTAGCCTAGTAGATTATTAGAGTATCAGGGGAGTGAGATGATGCCATGTGGTAAAATATTGCCTCATTACGATGAAGCACAGTCATCGTAAAATCAAAATATCAACCAAGTAGTGGAAAAGTGGAGGGAAAACATGTGGTAAGAGCCCAATGAATAAAATATAATCTAGTTGTGTAACTAGTAAAGTAAGGTATAGTTTTAAGTTTAACAACCCATCAGGCCATTAAAGATTAAGAATGGATTATGCATCTAGTCTAACCTATAAATCCAAATTGTAGGTGTACCTTAATGCAAAATTGATTATAAAAGATAAAATTGAAAGGCAATTTAGGTATCAACATCGAATATGAGCATGGCATGCACATTTGGGAATGTATATAAAGGAATAATAAAGACAAATTTACCATAGCAAGGAGTAATTTGACACTTCAAAGATAGATATACAAAATCTAATTTATAATCTTAATACATTTCCAATCACTTTTAGTTGTACTTGGCACAAAATTTACTTCAATGGTTTGCAATAGCATGGTGCAGTTACAAATTTCAACTACATTCATGATTTTACATTGAATTATCAACTACTTTAGCATGTGGATTTGTTTTGCATTTTTTATGAATTTTGAATTTTGAGCTCTATTGATCCTATTTATAGGACCTTGAAATCCTTGTGAGATTTTGGCTTTTTTATAATTAGAGTGTATTATGACCATTTAACTCATTATGAATTGTAATAGAGACAAATAATTAGGCATTTTCCTTAAGCATTCCATTTTTTTCTAAGATAATTTCTCCTTACCCCTATTTTCGTCTTATTGCTTCATAAATGTTTTTATGCACTTAAATGATTGTATGAATCTCAAAATTTATTATTCAAAAGGAAAATATTGATAATTTAAAGGTTGTTTAGACTCATAAGTCATTTATTTTGAATGTTATATGGTTATTTTGTCTTTCTTTCTCATAGTCAACTCCCAAAACTCTTGCATCATCTTTAGTTGGAGTTATGCTAGGTATGACTGAATTGAAAATTGGTTTTACAAGATTCATTCATTCAGACAAATCTATATTCATCTATGGTGGAAATAAGATTTTTATCTCTTTATCCCTTTTCTTTTACATTTTATTTATAATTAGTTTAATCTATGATCAAAAAGTAATCTACAGTTAAATACTAATATTGATTGTTATTGCAAGTTTAGTTTATCATTATTGTAGTATTTTTCCATCTATAAGCATGGTAGGATAGTAAATAAACTAGGTTTTTTCATTAAAATTTGTATATAAAGGAAATGAAGATGACTTATTAGTCAATCCTAGCTCAAAAAAGATAAATCCTACTTAGCCTTTTATTTTTTGATACATTATATTTTTAGGGTCATGACCAAGATGGATATGTTATACCTAATAAAGGGATAGATTACCAAAATAACATCACTATAGAGTGTTCCAAAGCCTATAGTCAATTAACACTATGAAATAATTCTATCTAGGTCCTATCTTTTTAAATTCATTAATTAAATGTAAAGTAAAGTAAACTTTAATCTAGTGCTCAACAATCTTATGGCAGAAATTGGGGCTAATAAACATGCATATAATAATTCTAATTAATCTATGTATAAATATAACATAATGCATAGAGAGAGAAATATTCTCAAAATCCATTACTTACGCTACTTCTATATACTAAAATAGAGGAGTAAAGCTATAGATACTTACCTTGAAGATAAACCCATCGAGACTCAATCTCTCCCTTTACCAAAGGTGTTTTTCAAAAGGTTATTATGGCTTGTAAGTATCACTAATAAAGGACTAAGAATCTAATATTTTTCCATAAGACAAGATTCTTATCCAAGTGTAAACCCTAAGTAATAACTCCTCAAGTAGTATGGTTGACGAGTATATTTTAAAGAAGCACAAATGAATAATTAAATATGTTATCTCTCTCTAATAAATAGTGAAATGAATATATATATATATATATATATATATATATATATATATATATATATATATATATATATATATCTAACCCTAAACCTTTTCAAAAGTTTAGCTGATAAGGTTGGTTCAATTTGACTCTATATAATTATTTGATAAAAATAAGTTAGGTCTTGGTCTAGTCAGCTAAGGCTAACCTCAACCAGTAATGTGCAAATACTAATTTAAATACAGGGTTGAGTTAAGATGATAGATTAATGTAAATGTAAAAAAGGGTTTTAGGCTTAGGTAGGGCCTAAGTAAAGTGATAAATTGATTGAAGGATTATAAGAGAGGTGTAAAATCTTAGAAAAGTATATAGGAGAAGTTTTTGTAGATAAAAAGTGGTGGTATAAGGAACAATAATCCTATGAAGCACTAATGGTCTGCCCATCCTTTTCCTAGTGCACCCTTTAAGTCATGCAATCAGATAGATTGAGAATAGATAGGTTCCTATAGAGATAAAACCTTAGTAATAGATAAATTTTGAAAATATTATTTGTATACATATACCCCACTTGAAGCTCATCATGTGTCACTTAGGTGAAATATGGGATGGTGCTTTGAGAAAAAAACATAGCAACACGCAATGCTGAAGCTAAATAAATTATAGTATTTTAATGCATAAAATAAATGAAAGTAAATGACTAAAATGAAATAACTAAAATAAAATTATTGTATGTATACCTTGAATTACCTTTATTAAAAGATGGTTGTTTGTTGTGTTTATAGTTTTAATCATGTAGGATTTATAGATTGCTTTGGATAAACCCAACAATACAAAACTAAAGAATAAAAAAAACAAATGTAGGAAAGCCAAGATAACTAAAATGGTTTAGGCAAGACATAGTTGAAAATTTGGTAAGATAGTGTTATAGATGCTAAGTTAGGACCAAATAACCATGCCAAATAATTTAGATGAAATTGGGTAACTAAAAATCCAAGGCTCATAAATGATCAAAAAACTCAAACAAGTAAACATTAAGTAAGAAACGTAAACAAACCAAGTCAAACTAAGGATACAGGTAAAAATGGTAATCAAACATCAATGTGAAAGTAGTAACAATATTTAATTAAACAAATATGGCAAAGAAATGGTAAGACAACATTGATGAGTGAGCAGTAACAATCCTTAATCATCAATGGAAAAAGTTCATAAAATGGAAAATAATATTGATGACTGAGAAGTAACAAGCCAACCTCACTCAAAAATGGAAAAAGTATGTGAAATTAGAAATAGATGTAGTTATCTAAAAATAGGGGTGAAAATTTTTGAAAATAAACCAAGGTAATTATATAAATGTAAAGTAATGGTCTAAATAAATTAATCCATAGTCACTTAAGCATACTATTTTGTTCTAAAGATAGATAAAACTGAAACTAAGTAGAGATAACATGTTGTTAAGATATGAAAAAGAGGAAATATCGAAGTGGAAAAATATATTTAGAATCAAATTTACCTATGAATGGGGAAATGCAATGGGTGGTGGGGAAAATGAATGAAAAATCAAGGTAGAGAAAATATTTATCAAAGTCAAGTCACTTAAACTAGGTTTGTAAAAAAAAGAGGACTCTCGACAGTGATGACTCTAAAGAAATTTTCCTAATCACACAAATATTATGTCACAAAATTAAGTATGAATATCATCCTATCAATACTATATGCATGAAAATTAAAATGGACTTAACTTCCCACAATGTCTTCCCCATTCCATAGGACCCCTTACAGAGCCATTAGTCTATTATGAAAATTGGGTACTTGTGTGAGAAAGTATTTAATAAAATATATTTTTTGAATTCTCCTATCCCAATCTAATGGCCTACCACACCCTAATGTACCTTGTCTCTATCATGAGTCCAAATGGGGAGTTTTAAATTTGATTGGGAATAGGAGATGTGCTATGAATAACGTATCTTGGTGTGATTTTGACTTTTGACATTGTATGTTATATTTTGATCATTGCCTTTTATTTTTAAATTATTTGAATTTGAATTTTTTATATATTTTATTCCTCTTCCATATGGATTTATAGAACCAAACATGGGTTCTAAAGATGACTATCATTTAAAAACTTTGGACTTGGTTTCTAAGAAAGAGAACTTAGAGAGCATGGTGTCTAAGAGTCTTGTTTACTCATGTGAAACAAAAGTGGTACATAGACTTTGACCTTGTTTTATCCATATTTTAATGAAAGGAAAGGAAATCAAGGGGAATGAAACATGAAACAATTTGAACTACTTTAAATCATAAAAAAATGTGATAAAGGTGAAAAAGATACAATGATAGGTAAGTATTATTCCTTATCATAAGAATGTATGGAAGTGTAGGGAAACATGATAACATAGTTTGTTGTACAAGTTTTATCTACAAAATAAAAAAAATCATAGATAAGTATATGGGATCACAAACTTGTAACCATTTATTAACATTTGAGAAAATGAACACATGTTTGAACAAAAGTGTTTTTTTTATAAATAGTATGTTGATTTTATGAGGAGAGTCTGGTCTTATCCATGGTATTATGATATAACTCATAAAAGAGAAACATAAAAGGGTTAAATAAAGGAAAAAATGGTATTTGTGAGGAGGTTCTGGTTTTATCCATGGTCTTACACTCTAGCTCACAAAAAAATCAAAATAATGAACAAATCATTTCAAAACAAAGTGGTAGAAATGGTATTTGTGAGGAGGGCCTACTACTATCTATGGTAT
Source organism: Torreya grandis (assembly GCA_037957365.1). Classification (NCBI taxonomy): domain Eukaryota; kingdom Viridiplantae; phylum Streptophyta; class Pinopsida; order Cupressales; family Taxaceae; genus Torreya; species Torreya grandis. Next base: position 2,175,561 of record JARHVA010001898.1, on the reverse strand, counting down.
TATATTGTAACTCATAAAATATAAATCCAAGATGGTACAAAGATTATTAAAAATTATAAAGTCAATAAAATTAATTCATGAGGAGGAATGGGTCATATCCATGGTATTATAATGCAACTCATGAAAAAAAAGAAACTGAAGGACCAAGAGAATCAAATAATTTTTGTGAAAAGAGAAGAGTACTATAGAGGGTGAGACTCATGTATAAATCCTAAAAAAACTGTTAGTAGGATACCATATATAAGTATGATAAGAAGATAAATATCTAAGAAAAATATTTCTTTAAAAATTAAATGTTAGTAGTCTCTTTAGAAACATGGTTTTCATTATTTTGGAGGTGATATGCATTAAAGCCAAGAATAGCTTTCACTAAATAAGGGCCCCATAATTTTTGGGTGTATTTTCATTCTTTATAATGGGTATATTCTACTTTAAGGACTAGATTTCAGATATTTAAAGTGCAAACATTAACCTTTTTATTATATTGCTTCATGATACGAGCCTTGTATTGGAAATTATGTTGCAGAGAGGCTAAATTGTGTTCATTGAGAAGATCAAGAACATTAATATGAGCTTCATGTAATTATTTTTTATGACTTATACCATATATATATATATATATATATATATATATATATATATATATATATATATATATATATATATATATATATATCTGTGTGTGTGTGTGTGTGTGTGTGTGTGGAGGGAATATCAACTTATAATGGTATGAAAAACTTAGAACCATAGAATAATGATAATGATGTTGCATCTTTGATAGTATAAATGCTAGTACAATAAGACCAAAGTACAAGATATAAATGAAGATGCCAATCCATGTGAGTTTAAAGGATGGTTTTTTGAAGGATTTGATTGATAATTTTATTAGTGGTCTCAGCTTGGACATTGCATTATGGATGATAAGGTGTGGATAATTTGTGGGATATTTTGAATTTAACACATAACTGCTTCACATCCTAATTCTTGAAATTATCTTCATTATCAAAATTGATAGTATGAGGTATTTAAAAATGATAAATGATTTTATTAAGGATAAATTTGGAGATAATATTACTCGTTATATTGATGAGAGGCATGGATTCTATCCATTTGGTAATGTATTTAATAGTTGTGATGATAAAAACATGCCCATCTTGTGACATAGGTAGTTTGTAGATGAGATATAATCCCTACAATGAAAATGGCCAAAGAGATTCAACAATTTGGAGCTTGGATAGTTGAAAATATAATATATCATCATGGAATTTGCAAGGACTACACTTTTTAATGAAAGAGAAAGCATCTTTTTCAAGAGTAGGCCAAAATTATCCCATACATAAGTATTTACGTGTTATAACATGTTTTCTACAGTGACCACTTTAAATTCCCCTATGTGAATATTCAAGAAGAGGGGGAACCTTTTCTTTAATTACACAATGGAGTGGGGTACCTTTATAATTCTGATAATAAATGGTATTATATTAAAAGATAATTTTAAAAACTTGTTTGCAAATTGTAGTATTTTCATGAGAATCCATGTCTAGAGGATAAGTTTGATGTTTATAAAATTGGATAATGTATTTGTACCATGGGCTCTATTGAATAGTGAAAAAATTAATATAATAGATAAGTAACTATTTTATGAGGGTAGAAGATAGGGACTTTCGTATTTGAATAAGAAATTGGGAATCATTAAGAACATGATGTAGATGAAATAAGGATGTTGAAGAAGCAAGAGAGTTAGTGATAGAGTTCTAATCTCTTTGAATGGGATCGATGGTAAAAGATTCAAACTATTTGGAAAGGGTAGTCATAATTTTATGATAAGTGATAATATTTTCACTTTTACATTAGTAATCATCATTAACATGATGGCAGACAAGTTGCGAGTCACCCAAAGCATGCAAATATAGAATATCTAAGTCAATTGTGACTCTCATGCCTAGATTTATGCTTCATATTATGCTAGGTTATTAGTGACATCAAAAATCCAAAGGTATTATTTTACCATGAGGACTAGTTATAATACAACCTACCCCATCTCCTTGGAGACATTTGGCACAATCAAAATGTAGGGTCCAAGTGTTTTCATGCAAATCAATGTTAATTTTGGTAAGTTCTTCAATGACTAATTTAGATTTAGTAGTATCAATAATGACATAGGTATCTTCTTGATTACATGCTTATAAATAATAAGTGAAGTTATAAAATTAATCCTTAATAGAGATATCCTGATTGAGACCTTTAATATAGAGAAAAGTATCATCAGGGAGACTATCTTGAAGATGATTGGTAATGGGTATGGGAGTCACTATGATTTGGTTAGAAATGACATTCCTTTTGATGTATTTTTGCATGATGATGCAAAGGTCAAATTATATTAAAGTAACCATCAATTTTTCAATTCTATCTCTAAGTAGAAAGGATTTGGATAAAAAGTGATGAAGTGAGTCAGAATGAACCATGACATAAGTTGTTTAATAGATCATGTAGCGATAAAAAATTTCATCTACAAAATAGATAGTGAGGCAATCACATTATAATTTGATATAATTTTTTTTATAACTGATGAGGCCTTGAATAATATAGTAAATAGTATATTTTCTTACAATATCATCTTGTTGGGAAAGCATTGCCCCAACTAATATGAGTGTAGAGGAAGTGTAAAAAATCAAAAGATGATCTTCCCATGGTAAAAAAAATCATTGATATTGTATTCAAAATGTATCTAGCATACATTTATAGCCTTAGCATCAAGAGTGATCTTGGGAGTAGGTAGAATTATGTAAGAAGGTTGATTAGATTCAATTGGTTTGGAAATAGGTGTATCTTTGGGATCATTCATAAGTAGAGGATCTAATATATTAACTAGTGTGATAGGAGGTATATAAGGTTTTGTAATTTTTGAAGTTATGATAGGTAAGATTTGTTCAACTACCCAAAGAGTATCGAGAAGTGGAGAATTAACTAGAGATACATGACCTTCAGGTTTTACCTTGATATCTATTGGAGTAGTATGAACATCATGATTAAAATCATATATTTTAGCTATGTTTTTTTAATAGTTTTGAACATCCAAGTCTCTTGATTGATATTAGCATATAATGTAATTATCATCATTGATAGGAGAGATATTACATGCTTGTGTCTCTAAAGGATCTTCAGAAGGTGAGATAGCTAGATCATTAAATTTATGTGGTGAAAAGGTTAAAGGGTCTTGAAATAACATGGCCACTCCATAATCATTATTATTTAAATCATATTTTTTATAAGATGCTTCATTTGCATTACATGGAGGAGGGAGATCAATGATCTCATAGATAAGAGGCATGGTACAATCACGAGGTAAAAAATAAGGAATAATCCACTTCAAAATATGAGGAAGCTTGGTAGTATTACATGTGTTTTGTAAATCATTTGGCTCATCACCATCCAAATTAGTAAGAGTAACTTGTAAATATGGATTATCATTAATGAATAAAAGTAAAGGTGCACTACAAATTTTTGGAATAGTAGGAATCTGATACTAAGATTTAGGATTGGGGAGCTGAATACTCTATGGGTTAGGATTAGCCTCATATTTATACCATTTTCCATTATGAATAAACTTCATACATTGTCTTTCAGAAGAGGTAATATACCTCATGTAATGAGTCCATGTCCATCTTATATGTATATTATAAGATAATGATAAATTGAGGACCATAAGTTTACTACATATAATTTTAGTTTTGATAGTAAGAGGGAACCAAATATAATCAAGCCATTTTTAACTAGTCTTATTGAATCCACAACATTTTAAATAAATTTACTTGAGATGATCTTTGTTATACATGAGATTTTAAATGATCCAAAGAGATGTCACATTAATTCCAGATCATTTTTCTACTAATACTTTGTAAATGATGGTAGTATTAATGGCTATTTTGATAAAGAGAGGTGGATCTTCGACTCAAAAGAGAATTTCATCATTCATCATGTCTTCTTCAAGGAAATCTATGGAAGGTTTTAAATATGGATAAATAGTTTGAATGGTATGAAATTCTATTGGTTGAGGCTTGTGAGAAGGTTTTTCCTCTTCTAAGGAAGATGTTTCTTTGATTTATTAGAATTATTACTTGAGGAATTTATGATTATAGTGAGAAGTATGAACTAATTCTGTAAGAGGAATTTTGTAAGGCATATATTTGAGTTCCTCTAATAAGTTCCAATGAGTTTTGGAAGAGGAAAAACCAACACAAGGCTTGGAAGGTAAAATATGTTAGTAGGAATAAAAGTAGTTAGAAGTTCAGATTGAGGACTAGTTGTTCATTGATTTTCTAAGGTAATTTAGTGTTAGTAGTATATTTGAAAAGTTTCTCCTCTAATTATGGTTTATTTTGTTAGGTAATGAGATCTTTATGGGCTAGTTTACATTGATAATTGAACTTAGCCACATTCACATATTGGAAATTGGTATAGTATTAATCATAATCATTGTCAGTCACACAAATATCCTTGTTTGATTTTGAGGGTTAGATGTAGAGAAAGTTTTTGGATTAATAGAGGAAGAATATTTATAAGATTTTGTATTTTGGGAAGCATTAACATAATCATGATGACAACTTTGAATCATGGCATCATGATTAAATGAATCACCTAGCATAAAATAAAAGACAAATTTTGAAAACCCCTGATAATTTTCATAGGAATGACCTATATTAGTGTGAAACCAACAAAATTTATTAAGATCAAACTATTTATGGGTATTATTAGGATACATTAATGATTTACAACGCACTAAATTTTTTTTCATTTGTTTCATGGTTAACAATGTATGGGAAGATTGGGGATTTTATGCTTTGGCTACTTCTAGTTTTGGTTGAAGAGGATTTCTAGTTATTGCATTGGTTTAATGTCTAAAATATCCATTGATGGTTCTAGTGTTAGGCTCAAATTATTTCATTATGAAGTCTTGATGCTTAGCTTGGCCAAGAACATCAATTAATGTTTAGGGAGCAAAAGTTTGAACCTTGTATCAGAGTAAAGGTGTTAAGGCTATTATAAAAAGTTTAAACAAGTCATCAATCATGTTGTGATCAGACTTTTGATCCAAATGTTTCTATCATTTGATAAAATCATGAGCTGATTTGGTAAGACATTGTTCAACATTGATGAAATGACTAAGACAATTTTTGAGAATATCACTATGTTGAAATTATTTAATTAAAGGATTGACTAAATCCTCAAGTTGTCATAAAGAATGTTGGGGAAGTTGGTTATACCATTATAATATATTACCAGTGAAGATTTTAACTAAAAGTTTAGTTTTGGTGAAGGTATAATTTTGGATCCACTCTTTATAAAGATTATTAAATTCCTTAAGAAAAGATGTATGGTCTTTAGTCCCATCATATTTAATAGTTGGATATATATTACCAATATCAATAAAGATAATGAAAGGGGATAAAGGATCATTTTGAATGTGTTGAAGCATAGTATTGTGTATGATATGTTGGGGAATAATATTTTTTGTGACAACTTTAAGACGTGGAGTTATAAAATTTTGATTATTTTCAGGAAGAAGAATGGGAGGCTGATTATCCATGTTAATGAAATCATGTTGTAGTTGTATCATTTGAGAGGTGTTAGATGTTTGCATTATGATAATTTATTACACTATTTTTGAAATAATTTGAGTAGTATCAATTGGTGGGTTGGTGTTGGTAGGTGGATTCCCCAAATTGGTATTTGGGGGAGGGTTACTAGGTGGTAGATTGCATACAGGGTTATTTTTTAATCTTGTATCAATGGACCCCACAATATGGTAAGATGTTTGAATGTTGGAATTATCTTGATAAGTATGGTAAGGATATAGTCCACCAATCTCATCTTTTGGAGTGATTTGAACTATATTACAATTAAAATATGAGGGAGGATAAAAGTTGATCCAAGAGTGAGGATTCTCTTGCATAGCACAGGTAGGAAGAAAAGAACATCCCATATAGCATCTAAATATATTTATGTTGTCCAAAAATATTTTGATAGGGGATTTCATTTTTATAAGAGAAATAGTATGATATTAGGAAGAAAGGAGTAAAAACATGGACAGGGTCGACCACACATAAAATAGTATTGGCCAACAAGTACAGAGTCAATTAGGTCAATAGGGACTATGAAAAAGGTCCATAAAACAAGATACAAAAGACATAATCAAATCATTTGACTATGTTTTACAAAGGACAAAACTTAAACAGGCTATAAGGATACATACTCGTATGGGTAGACTATGTACTATAAATGAAGAAATGAAAAAGAGGACATAATCAGATAAATTGACTATGTACTAAAAGATAAGAAGTAAAATAGGCTAATAAGATATTAAATCAAAAAATTGATAAATTGGTAGATTGAAAAACCACCTAATTAATGTATGTTTATTACTCTAAGCATGCAAGTAAATAAAATGAAGGTGATCTAATTAATAATAAAATAGGTTAATTCCTTTAACTTTGAAGAGTACAGAGATAATTTAGGTGACATTATATGTAAATAATATTAGACAGAGTTGACGAGGTCTCTACTATCCTATAGAAGTAATATCTATAAGAACAAAGTCAAATAGGTTGATTATGTCTTTTATAGACAATACATGATATAAAATTGTGTCGAGCTAGTTGACTTAGTTTGTTATAGGGTTGCAATTTTATAGACTGTAAGCTTGTGAAAAATAGTATTGTAAATAAAAAACTAAAATGATAAAGAAGGTAAGAATGAACTTGGTGGTTTTTAAGATGTTTAATTTTTAAAAAAATATACTATGTTTCTCAAGTGTTGATTTAGATATTTTATGAATAGAGTAAATTGGTTTGATGGAGTCTATAAAATGTGTGTGTTGAAAAGGAATTTGTGAATAGAGTTAATTAGATCAATTATGTCTAAAAACATGTATGCTAAAAAAGATGAAATATGAAAAAAAATTACTAGATTGAATATATATGTAATCTTATAACTGAAGAAAAATATTGTGTTGATCTGATCTATCCAGTCACCTATATTTATAAAAGACCTACATAAATATAATAGAGTCATTTGGAGGTGACTATGTGTTAAAACTACACACAAACTCTTAAAACTATACTGATAAGTTTGATACAGTATTATAAAATTGAAAATATATAATATGATGTTAAAAATGATTGCATGAAATAAAACCTATAAAGGTTTGATTTGTGTCAAGTTCACTAGAATGTATACAAAGGGAAATGTAGTTGATGTATTAATCAATCCTAGCTCAAAGAGGATAAATCCTACTTACACTTTCATTTTTTGATACATTAGATATTTAGGGTCATGACCAAGATCGAGCTACTAGACCTAACCAAGGGATATCTTACTATAGCATCAATAGAGAGGGTTCTAAAGCCTCTAGTCAAGAAAGATTGTAATAACACTAGATAAGTCTTAATTTTCATATTCACTAAGTAAATTCAAAGTAAAGTAAAATCTAATCTAGTGCTCACCAAAGATTTTGGCATAAAGTGGGGGTAATAAACATAAAAATTAAACATTCATAGAATAACTTTAATTAAGCTATGTATAAATATAGCCCTAATGCATGGAGATAGAAATATATTCAAAATCCATTAGTTATGTTACTTCTAGATACTAAAATAGAGTAAAGTTAGAGATACTTACCTTGAAGACAAACCCATTGAGACTCAATCTCTCCCTTGGCCAAAGGTTCTTTGCAAGAGGTTGTTGTGGTTTGAAAAGATCACTAAGAAAGGCCTAAGCATCAAAGACTTTTCCACAAGACAATATTCTTCTCCAAGTATAAACCATAATTAATAACTCCTCCATAAAATGGTCTAAGAGCATATTGTAAAGAAGTGCCAATGAATAATTAATTTGTTGTCTCTATCTAAGAAATGGTAGAATGACTGTGTATATAGATGAATATAACCTTGAACTTTTTTGAAAGTTTAGTTGACAGGGTCTATCCAATTTGAATCTATATGATTATTTCATAAAAATAAGTTAGGTCTCAGTCTAAGTCTCCTAAGGTCTACTTATACCTATAACATGCAAATACCAATTTAAATATAGGGTCATCCTAGGATTATAGTGTATGGAAAATGTCAAAAGGGGTTTTTAGGATTAGGTAGGGGCTAAGGTGGTGAATTGCTTGGAAGAGTGTGTAATAGAGGTGTCAAAGCTTATGGAATTATATATTAGAAGGTTGTGTAGATAGAAAGTGGTGGTATAGGGAACAATAATCTTGTGAAACACCAATGGTATTTGCACCCCTTTCTCAATGAACCCTTTAAGGAATGTGCTTAGAGAGATTGAGACTTGATGGGTAACTATAAGAGGGAAAGCATTATTAATCGATAAAGTTTTAAAATATTATGTATACAAAATATATATTCTAAGAAATTTGATTTCTATTTGAGACTAAATCACACAAGTATATATTTAACGAAGTATGTAGTCTCCCAATGAATAACCTAACCATAACAAACTACATATTAATATGTTAAAACATGCCCCTTACATGGAATATTTTGCATTAACTAACTTAGTGAATACTAGCATACCAAGACCTAGTATATTTATACCTTGGGTAGGTATTTTCCCAATGGAATATCCTTCCTTTTAGGAGAGGTAGGGCCTAACAACATTTTTTCCTATTTTTTGGCTTATGTCAAATGACTCATCAATAAGTATAGGGGCCAACAATCCTACAAAGCACCAAAGGTCTACCAACCCCTTTTCTAGTGCACCCTTTAAAGGATGTACTTAGAGAGATTAACACTCAACAAGTTCCCATAAGAGATAAATTATCAATAACTGATAAAGTTTTAAAATGTTATGTGTATACATAGTGAATGTAGCATGTAGAGATAAAATGTTAAGTTTTACATATTATTTTATATGTTGTAGATGACAATCATAAGATCTAAAATACATCTTTTAACAATATTTTAAGTGTTTTTATATGGCATAGAAATTGATATCAACCCCTTGTCTTGAAATTTTATATTAGTAGAACTTAGAGTATAATATCCATCTAATTTATAGATCATGCATACACTTTGGGCTTGTTGGCACACTTTACATAGGTTAAATATTTATATAACCATTTCATTGATCACATAGAGTTATTTTACATTTCTTACACATGACTTACTCTTATTTCTTAAAGTGCAATTTATCTTGATACGATATTTTTCTATATGTGATGATGATTTACATTGATTATTTAGATCAACCTTATTTCTTATACATATTTTCAATGATTTTTTTTGTTACATGTTGTGATTCTTGATTGTGTAATACATTGTGTGACTCTATTTTTCTTTGACTTTAACACTCAATGACATCAAGTGTTCTTTGTATGACTCTTTTTATGCATAAATCTTTCTCTATTTGACTTTAAATCTGTATGATATGGGTTTATAATATGTAAATCCTTTATGTTTGAGTCTTTATATGTGTGACTCTTACTCTATGTGTCATTATGTGACTTTATTTCTATTTGATCCTTACTCTTTGTGATATTTATCATTCACTATATGACTTTACTCTATCTGACTCTATGTGTTATCATTTGTGTTTCTATTATTAACTATGTGTGTCATGGCCATGAAATTTTGTGTGACTTTGTTTTATATGTATGGATACATTAGTATTTTTTACTAAGCATGTGATGTCATGATCTATATCACACATTCATCTTCTTATGTGTAGTTATATGATACATATCATGCATCTTTTATGTAGTTATTTCTTAATGTTTATGTTTTTATTGTTATGTTGACTCTACTTTGCATGCCTTTTTTCTATATATATATATATATATATATATATTGACATAACACTTGGGTTCCTTTGGATATATATTTCATATATGTTTAAATGATCTATTCTTACTATGATGACATAATCTAATCATGATAGTGCATGCTTTACGTGCTTATAAATTTTTATATATAACATAATGCCTATAAATTTTTTAAAGATAATTAATTCACAAGAAAAAAAAACTCATTGTAAAATGGGGGTATACACAATGGTTTTGTCTTCAAAAGTAAATACTTTACCCATATATTTAGGATTTCAGCATAGAAAGATCATATTCTAGGACAAGATTATTACAGGTTTACACATATTATGAAATATTAAATATAAATTGGAATAAAATGTCAAATAATTTATAGGATTAAAATTCTATGATATTATTACAAGTATTACATGACTCAAATTACATAAGTTATCATATTTTGGGGTGTATGTATGGATATACAAATAGTTTTTAGATATTATGATATTTTGGCACATGATATATGACTAAGATTACATAGGTTATTATATTGGGGGCATATGTGAGGCATTATGAAAAACTATGTACTCAGGTTTTATTTAGTTGTACTAAAATTCTTAGATTATATCATATAATATATTTACAATGGATGATTTATAAAAAAATACTTAGATTATTAGATTATCAAATTTTTTAGAATCCATAGTGGGTCCCATCTCTAAAATAAAATATAGTGAGTAGTATGGTTGAGGTTTTGTGTGACTTAAATTCTAGACACTTCTTCATCTCTAATGAGGATTGGGATATATTCATATCAACCCATATTTTTAACACTGACATCTTAAAGGGGCTTAATCACCCTATTTTCCACTATCTATCAAATAAAAATTGGTTCACATGTATACAAGTGTATTCATTTCATTGTTACTTAAATTTCAAATATTTATAGGTTTTTACTTCAAATTTTATATCATAAGTGAAAACCAATTTACACATGTTTCATTTAAGGTCTTGCATACATGGATTAGGTTAAACAATCAACACCTATCTGAACACACCCATCATGAATACACTCAAGTATTATCCTCTATCCTTTTACTCTATCGCTTCCATTACTATAACAAAAGGGAATAAATTTACACAATTATATTTGGTATTAGACACTTGTCATTGTTAGTTTTAATAAATCCTTTCTATACATGATTTGTGTGCAAATAAATTATATTAATCAAATTTTATCTTAATCATTATATTATTTATGGGCATGGCCTTCTCAAATTTTAGTTATTGATACATGAAATTTTAATAGTATTTGATTGAATAGCTTATTTTTATACTCAATCTATCTCCTCTTCTCATATCATTATTTCCTGTCTTTGGGATGTTTTCAATTAGAAATAGATGAATTTGGTTGTCAACTCCATTTGGATTGGATAGAGTCATTTGCATTAATTTTAACATCTATTTCCCTAAATTTATATCCTTTTTATGGTTCAAACTTGTGTTTCACATCCTAGTTTAAAGGGAAATTACTCAAAGATCAAGCTTGGCCAAACTTGTCTACAAGCCTTTTAACCACTATTTACCCTAATTTATATCCTTCATATGGGTTAAACCACATGTTTGGCATATTAGATAAAATGGAAATTACCCAAAGAGTCAAATATTTAATCATATCATACATAAGACCATTATTATCAAGAGAGCATTTATAACTTATCTAGTAATCACTTATCTATCACTAGAAAATATCTACACCTTAAGAAGAACTACCAAAAATCTTCAAAATATAAAACCCCTCAAAAGAACAAGCCCTGATCTAAGAATAAATACCACTAAAACTTTAAAATAATAGGCTTTAAAGTGTTGAAGATCATAAATAGACATCATGTTAACATTACACTAAATACACACACTCAACCAGATGGGAAAATTACATGTGGCTTTAGGCATCTTTAGAGTATTGGAATGTAGGAAAATCTTAGTCACTCAATAGGGTATGGTTGAGGTTTTCTCAACCCATCATTTATAACCCATTTTCCTAAGTCACATTGGTCTCAATAGAATAACCTAGGGTTTTAAAGCAAGGAGAAATAAAAAACATTATTCACATAGGTCCAAATAAATATGAATATAAAGGAACTATTTTAGACACAAGCAAAGTGATTCAAATTATCATAGACTTGTGAAGATCTCTTAGATGAATTCATTAAGGGAAAGATTAATTTGGCCACCACAAACATCTATCCATCATTGGATTTGTCCTAGTAAGTTTCATAATTTTTTTGTGATCCAAGTTAACATAGATCCTCTGCATATCCTTTTTGATAAGTGTATACAATCATAGACCTACATAGAGCCTAAACATGGTAAGCACCATATATTATAGGTCATTTTCATAAATAGTATATTGCATTAAATCAGTTGTACTTTATGGCCACAATTAGACTTCTTAATTTAGACATATTTTATACAATCTAATAAAACTCAATATTTTGGCATATTTAGTTCTTTAAATATAAAATAAGTTTAAAAAGATACAACTTGATGTAACACACTACTTTCCTAGATTTACATATTAAATTCATATGCTTGATTTAATCATGGTACACATTGTTATTACATGATCACACATATTATATGCATACACAATTTATGACATTCACACATTGAATCTTTCCCACTTGCAGTATATGCTTATCTCAAGTTCTATTATATCCTTCTTTGTGATGTATCTTTACCATATAGTGAATGCATGTCATTTTAATTCTTGACATCAAATTTATACTAAATTTGGTGCACATTATGCACTAAGATATGTTACTGACTATTCATATCCTTTTTATTCTTCAATTTTGAGCTTTTCCCCTTGGTCTCATTTCACTTGTTGATTGTTTGTTCATTTAAATATTTAAAAAAGTGGAAACAAATATCACATATTTCAAAAGGTATAAAAAAATCCAATATTTAAAAAGGTAAAAAAATAGTCAAATATTCAAAAAAAAAATCTAAGACTTATACATGGTTTAATTTGATATTACACATAGTTACTTAATGTCATTTGTCATATACATGGTGAATTACATATATGTTTTCTATACATGTGATTGTCAGAGTATACATGAGTAAGATTCAAGATATATAGGTTACACATGATAAATGGGCACATGAATGCATGACATTTATCACACCCACATGCAACCTTTCCAGATTTGGGGTATGCCCATTCTAGAAGCATCCTAGTGTACACTTTTTAAGTTATATCTTTATATGTCATTTCATCTATCATATTGAGCTACATACACTATTTATACATGACTTGATCTTATTCATACATTTTAAAATGTTATTTCCTTTAGATATTGTGTTTTATATACTAAATAGTGAAATTAATTGATTATGTGAACTAATATTACATATGCAGGGTTTTTTTGGATTCAAATGCATAATAAATTTAATTTTTGACATCTCAAATATTACTACGAGATCTCTCTCTTAAATATGGATCCAATAGTGAGATATGAAACATCAAAAATTAAATTTATTACATAATTGACTATATTATAACCATATACATTATTTTACTATGAAGAAACTAATCTCAAAACACATAATATTACTTGATTCATGTTTATTTAATGTTGATGTTTGTGATTTTTTGATAATTTTTATGTTCTATATTGCTTGTTATATTTTTGTGACTATATTTATTGTCCTTTTGAGTTGTGCATCAACTGTGTTAAAGGATATTCTATGTCATGGTCATTTTGTTTCTATTTTAGATAAGAGTTAAATCATTTTTCTATTATTTTTTGCCTATAAATTTTTTAATATGATATTTTGTGTGTGTGTGTTTGTGTGTGTGTGTGTGTGTGTGTGTGTCTGTGTGTGTGCGTGTGTGTGTGTGTGTGATATTTAGATACACTTTTGTGTAATTAATTAACCATTGTTATGTGCTTAGTGCCATAATTTATATCATGCATATATCTATCATGTGAATTTACAAGACTTGTATCATGCATATACTATTATTCAAATTACTATATACTTCATTAACATATCGAGCTACATCTAATTTTTTTTCAAATGAATTATAATGAATGTATATTATGTGTGATTAAAAAATAATTGCATTTGCCTTGTTTTGTTCAAAATTTTTCTAATAGTAGATATGCTATCATGTTTGTACATATACTTTACATTATTATACTTTTTTGTATACCACATGATTTATATAACTCTTTATTTAGACATGAGTGATTCATAGGCTTTATCCCTCATATCAAAAGGAATGCATACAATGAGTTTATTTTAGATAATTAGGTGTGTTAGATAGATAATTTAACTTTACGAGATAAAGTATGTTTATATGGGAAAATTTAAGTAGATTGATACATATTATACATGATTTTGAAGAACAATTGACACATTCTATAATATTGTGGGAATAATTTCTGGCATTCTATATCATTTGTAGAGAGATGTATCACTTTGGGGCATGATTTTTCCATCCATGTTTAGTCATTTTATTTTTATTTTATTTGAGGAATAATGGAATGATATGAAATAATGGTAACTATCTGAAAATTTTGGGTCTATATCCCTCTGTAGTGATTGATATTTTTACATCCAAATCTTATTTTGGGGTTCCACAAAAGAGTATCTTATTAACCAGGGTGCTAAAATTAGAACACAACCTTTTAAACATGGCTATTTTATGCAAATATATTCCTCAGATCATAGGTTTAGTAGGTGCATCTCTTTGAGGCATGATCACCCCATTATTTTCTCTAGTCAAGTTCAAAAAGTGACATATCAGTGCACATACCATGAGGTGTATTTTTTCATTAAATTTACAATTTCATTTTTGTAATAATTTAGATTATTTAAAATTTGTTATTATGAGGATATATTGATATATACATGTTATTTATTATTCTTCAAAAACCTAAATTTGTTTTTAAACACTTGAAAATATCAACATTGGCACACTTTGACATAATTAGACTTTACATACACATTTTACTTTTGTGCACACTTTCCCTTATCTTTATAGCCATATATTATCTTGACTAACCCAAATTATCAAATAAACATATTTGATTACCTTATTCTATGCATTAACACTTCAAACTATTAAATAGAATGTCTGCATATATCATATAACTAATTTTTACTCCCATGATAGAACCAACAATAATCAAATATTTATAGTTTTACCACAAGTATCTTTTTCTACCAATTGTGTCTAAGAACTATTTAACCATAGTTTGGATTAAGGAATATTACTTGGGTATATAAGGTTAAATAGTATATAAATGATAGGTAACAATAATGAATGTCATATCAACATCAAGGTAATATGTGTGCTAAACTCAAATGTGTCATATGTTGAATTTAAAAAATTGAGATAGACTATTAACAAAAAGTATAAATATGATAGATACTTAAATGACATAAAATAGAGTATTTAGTTGTTTATAATGTTAGCATAGTTTTGGATCTAGTATAGGAAGAAATTAGGAAGGAAGATAGTTCTGGATCAATTTTCAAATTTTAGATCTGGTGTTTATATTCCTCCAAAAATTTACATTAGCTTGGGATAATTGTTTTGATGCTAATGTCAGTTTGATGCTAGTGTTATTTACAAAATATTTATTAAAATGGGATGTGACCAACTATATGCTTCTATATCTAGCTCATCCTTTGCTTTGGTGTTTTTAGATATGGGTCGTAGACTATCACTCTTAGTGAAATGGTAAAAACCTAGCTTTCCATATTCAATGTGACCTTGGGGGATAATTTGTTAGTGCACACATGGTGTTGAATTAATCAATAATGACCCTATTGTCAAATTTAAATGCCTACATATCAAATACTCTAGAATATGGCTTCAGCATCACATACTTTTTCCTACATGTTGTCTTATGTGTGAATCATACAATGTGTCTAAAGCAAGTATAATAGTGACTTAGCTTGTAACTTAGAAAATATGACCTTATAACTAATCCTTTAGTACTTTATAAATATATCTAGGTTATTCTTTTGACTGATATAAAAATAGGGTAGAATAGGAAATTTTTTGATAACTTGAGTGTTTCTTAGTGCTCTTTTAGTCCAATTATTAGGTGATGAATGAATGAGGGTTAATATTATATGTATACCAATCCTATCGGGAGATAACTCACATTAAATTACTTAGGTTGAATATTTTGATATGTTTCATTTATAAATTGGATGAATTTAGGGCACTAGATGGTTTCATCGATCCAGGAGAGTAACATAAAAACTATTGTATGTTTCAGACATTCATTTTAGGGAGGATAGTAGGCACAAACTTAGAACCTATAGAGGTGTAAGATAATTATCTTTTAAACATTTTGGGTAAGATGGTATGTCCATGACATCATTATAAGGCTAGTCCAATTAATATATATGCGAAGTGGAGTAATTTATAGTAGATGTGTCTTGTAAAAGAAAAGTATGTGTAGTACAAAGAAGAATAGCCAAAGTCTAAGTTTACCAAGCGTACAAGACTGAAGTTATACATAATCAAAAACTATCATCTACATTTTCCCCCATTTAATATAGTAATTAAATTTTTAGTTTAAATGAAATGAATAAGTATTTGGGTGTGTATGCACACCTTATCTTTTCTTGAGTTGAATTTGAGTGCTTTGCTAGAGTTGAATTTGAATAATTTATTGATGATTGACATACAACCAAGAGCATGTTATAGTGTATAATCAATTCATATAATTTGGGTTAAAATTATTAGAAAAAAATTGAACTTGAAAGATCAAGGTTTAGGAGTACACCTCTGTGTCAAAGTAACAACCTTGCCTATTGACAAGTTTTTTTAAAAAAAAGATGTATCATTATAAGTCTCTAAAACTTATATTATGATAAATATAGATAAATATTTAAAACATGTATATCTAAGGATATTAAGAGAGATTGGAAGGAACATTCCCCCAACTTTATAGTAAAAGTGAGTTTCCACCTGACAGTGAAGATTAGCTAAACCATGTAACCCAATCATACTTATAACCTAGTGAGTTTTGATGATCAATTACAAACTAAAAACTTGTAAATATTGAGTGGTTTAATCATGTCAACTATACTTAAAGTTGAACCAAATACTAGAGTATATTATCCCATTAAATTTCCTAAAAGTATATGAGGTATCATTACATGTCATATTTTTAGAATCTAAAATTTAGTTGGATTTTGTAATATTAGGCACATGTTTCATATCATATGCACCCTAGATATGTATCATGTGGAAACTATGTATAAAAATGGTACCATGTATATAATTCTACCATAAAAGTGAAATTGAATCATAAAATTATGTGATATGGCCAATTTAGATAACTATGTAAGTGTGAAGTACATGCTTCCAAAGCATTCCTCCACTATATTTGGATAAATTTCAATTTGCTATAAGTACCAATGTGGAGGACATGTATTCAAAACATACCCCCAATGTAAACTATAAATGCTAAATAATTAATAGGTGTGGATAACCTGCTTAAAAACATGATCCCATTAAATACATGAATCGATATAAGTACCATACTAAATGAATATAGAAAACATGCTTCTAAATCATTCCCCCATTAATTCTAAAAATTCTACATGTGTGGAATTAATGTAGGGGCATCTTATAGGGAACCCAAAATGGATTTAATTTTGGATTCAACTTGTCTTTTAAGTGTGTTATATGTTTTATAAATCCCAAGATGTCTTTAGGTTTGGTCTGGGTTGTCCAAAGATGAATAACATTCAAACTATGGTTTTTCCTACCAAAATCCATTTTTTTGAAAATTTGAATTTTGTAGTCCTTATATAAGGAATTTATTATACTTGTGAAGGTGGAAAGGTGTAGAGAATTTTTAAAAAGGGTTTGAGACTATAATTAAGTTCCTAAAATGTTCTTTAAACTTTATTCAATATTTTAAATGGGTCATATTGTGTAAACTATGAATAATGTAAGGTGATCTTAATGACCTGTATGTGGGAAAGACCCAAGAATCAGTTATGATTATTGGTAGAAGTTTTATTGAGTCAATTTTTGTATTTTAGAGTGAATTACATTCAAATTTGATAAATAATGGACATGGAAATAAGAGATGTTGATGAATCAAGAGTGATCATTGACATGGGAATTATGTATGCATGGAATCTATATGACTGAGAATAATGTTTATGGTGTGTTTAAATGATGAAATGGTAAGTATATTTGTTGAATATTGGTTGATCTTGGTATGATAATATTAAATTGTCTATTTTGGATTTAGGAAATGTTAACTAAGTTAATAAGCTATCAGTTTTGTCAAGTCTGTCAATAGAGTGTGCACATATACAAGTTGTTAAAGAATAAATTAAGCATTTGATATTTTATTATTTGAATTATATGGAGAAATTAAGGTTAAATACACTTATGAGTGGTTGGAGATAATATTTTTATAGTAAAAATTTGATCAAAATTTGTCAAGCCTAGGTTGGTAATTGACATTTCTCATTGGAACCTATAGTGTACAAAAAATTCAGGTTTGTACTCTATATTTATTTTGGAATTGAATATTATATGATTAAGAAGGACTTTGGAAAGAGTTTAAGGTGTTTATATAAATTTTTGAGAGCCTTGGTATAGGATATAGAGTCTATTGGTGTTGAAAAGATAATGAAACTCAATATAATCCTTGTTGTGAATGATATAAGGGTTATAGTGACTTGATCACTATAGGATAAAGGTGTTATAAGGTTATTAAGATGTTTTTTAACTGATTATACCTCATTAAACCTTGTGAAACATTATCATTTGATTTATTTACGCTCTCGACCTATGATAGGGTTTGGTAATCCCTAGGTTAGGGTTTTGATCATTTTGGGAAAATTAAACCTTAGAAAATCACCAAAATTTGTAATATTGTGTTTTTTAATGTACCCTCAGATAATAATATAATTTTATACTTTTATGTACTATGGAGTCTAGATTTATAGCAAATGGAGATGAGAAAGGGCTAAAAGAGGCCTAGTTAGGTGGGCTACAAGAGAGAAAGTGGACCTAGGGAGTGAGTCAGGTCATAAAAATTGACACAAGTATTTATTTATGAGACAAAGGATAATATAACCTTGTAAAATCATAAATATTTGTTATTTTTTTGTACAACTTCATTATCACTCAAACAGGGCTACAAGGATTGAGCACTACACAGGGAAAGTTGCATAAATGGAAGGGAAGATGTTAGAGATAGTTTCAAAGGGGAATTGAGAGTTATTAGGAGACTCTTATAAGCTAACTAAAGACCTTGTATGCTTAAAATAATTTAGAGTTTCTATACATTTTCATGGTGCATAGGTTTTTAAGCCTAAAGCTAGAGAAGTGATCCTTTATTCAAGGACAAAAGAAAACAACTTGTGCAATCTTTACAGCATTTGGTATCATAGAATAAGTAAGGTTAGAGGATAATATAAATATTAAAATGTGATAAAAAGATAAAGACAACCCGATGCATCTCAAAGAATGCAATATAATATGGTAAATTTGGTTCTTGAGATGAGGAATATGTAGGCAAGAATGGAAGATATGGAGATAACCCAAAGAATAAGGGTCATAGATGAAGATGATAGTGATAGAGAAGAGGAGTATCTTAGAAAATAATAAGAGGAAGAAATAGAAGATATAGTGGAGTAAATATTAATCAAAGCCATGATGAATATGGGTTCAAAACCGAAGATAGATGTGCCAATGTATGAAGGTAATCTTAATTTAGATGAGTTGGTGAATTGGATAGATACCATAAACAAGTATTTTGAGTATGAAGAGGTGGATGACACCAATAAAGTCAAATTTATAGTCAAAATATTTAGAGGACATGCTTCTTTATGGTGGGATGGAATCTAGGAAGAGAGAAAGAGAAGTAAGGCAAAGATCTAGTCATAGGATAGGATGGTGATCAAGATGAAGGGAAAGTTCATGCCCAAATACTACCATACACACATATTTAAGAGATTGTATAATCTTAGACAAAATTATCATTCAGTGAAGGAATATACAAAATTGTTTCATAGGTTGACAATGAGAATATGCCACTTAGAAGAGGATGATGAGAAGGTAGCAAGGTACTTGAATGGCCTTAAATTTTTCATACAAGATGAGATAATTATATTGACTTTGAAAATAGTTGAAGAATCTTAGAAAGTATCCTTGAAAGCTAAGGATAATTTGGAATGAAGGCACATAGAAAAAGAAAGAGGAAGAGGTAAAAAAGTGAGAGGAAGAGGAGAGTATGAAACCAAGAATGCATATGAGAAAGGTGAAAGTAGTGCAGAAAAGCATGAAATATAGCCAAGAGGTGGTTATAGAGGTAGGAGGCCATATTAGAGAGGTGGATATGCATCTAGAAGAAGAGGGACTAGTGGATTCATAGGAAAATGCTTAAAATGAAACAAGTATGTAGGTCATAAGTATTGGGAGTGTCTAGAGGAGCAGAAAGTAAAAATTAATAAGAGTGAGATAAGAAATCAAGGGGTGAAACCTACAGAGGAAGAAAGTGTTGGATAAACTTCACATTTTGAAGAACCTAAAGGAGAGTCACTCTTGATTAGGAAGACAATGTTGAAGCCACCAAAGGAGAAAGAACATGCTCAATGGAAAACACACTTCAAAACAACATGTAAGTCCCATGGTAAATGTTGTAAGATGATTATAGATTATAGAAGCATAGACAGTTTGGTTTCAAATGAAATGGCAAGTAAACATGGCCTCAAAATATTACCACACCCTATACCTTACAAAGTTTCTTGGCTTTAGAAGAGTTATCATGTTCTTGTTAATGAATAATGTTTAGAAATTTTTTAATTTATTACTTACAAAGATCATGTCATGTGTGATATCATTCCCATGGATGTTTATCATGTATTATTAGGAAGGCCTTGGCAGTTTGATAGTTCAACTAATCATGATTGGGTGAAGAATACCTATTCTCTAGAGAATAAGAGCAAAAAGAATATAGTGCTTCCTGTGAAGAATGATGATATTCTTTTTGGTGTCCATTATAAGGTATTGGGTTCAAGTCACAAGGATTTGGTGTAGGAGTAGGATGAAGATGTGATGATGGAAGAAAAACCCAAAGAAACTGTGGCAGCCCAAGATGAGGAGTGTGAACATTTTTCAAGTAATATTTTTTCAATAAAGTATGTAAGTGATTTTTTTTTAAATTTTATCTCAAAACTTATCCATGATTTCTAGTTTTGATTTCATATAAGGCATGGTAACCAAGCTCAAATCCATGAGAGAAAGTCTTGAAAAGGAAAGAGATGACAAAGAGTTGAGTAGTGTATAACAAGCCCATGAAGGATAGCCAAGTGAGTGCAATAATGTAAGAGGATTAAGTCAATAGAAGGAGATGTTGGGAGAGAACATGAATTCCTTGTGTATGAAAGAGGTAAAGGGAAATTATGAAGATGATATACAACAAAAAACCAAGCATTTATGCAAGTAGATGACATACAAGGACCCAAAGTATGATATGCATGAGGTGAAGTGTACCAAACAAGAAGAATGGATGAAGGATAAATAAGACACATTTACATCAGTAGTGTATCATGTAATCAAGGTTGTCATTGATTAGTTTGAAGGAGTGGAAGCATGGTATGCAAATTCAAAGCAAATAGCAAAAGATAACAACTATGTTTTCCTTAACAAGTTTATAACATGTGCAGGTGCACCATTGAATAAGAAGAACCATATAAGGCCTAATTTTGGGGCCCAAGAACATGTTCACCTTTATAATATGAAATTATAAACAATAAACTTTATCATGAGGTACAATTTAGGTAAACAGGAGCATACACCAAGTTGACACCTATGGCAAAATTTCTTCAACTTAGTAGTATGATGTAGGGGCATCCTATAGGGACCCAAAAATGGATTCAAGTTTGGATTGAATTTTTATTTTAAGTTTATTATAGTTGATATAAGTCCTAATTTGTATTTAGGTGTGGTCTAGGTTGTCCAAAGATGCATAAAATTCAAACTATGGCTTTTCCCACCAAAATGTATTTTTTTGAAAATTTGAATTTTATAGACCTTGTCTAAGGAATTTCTTGTATTTGTGAATTTGGAAAGGTGTAGATAAATTTTAAAAAGGGTTTTATACTATAATTAATTTCATAAAATATTATTTTAAACTTTATTCAAGGTTATAAATGGGTCATATTGTGTAAACTATGAATAATGTAAGGTGATCTTAATGACCTTTACGTGAGAAAGACTCAAGAATCAGTTATGATTTTGGGTAGAAGTTTTATTGAGTAATATTTTATATTTTAGATTGAATTACATTCAAATTTTATAAATAATGGACATGGAAATAATAGATGTTGTTGAATCAAGAATGGTCGTTGACATGAGAATTTTGTGTGCATATAATCTATATGACTGAGACTAGTGTTTATGGTGTGTTTGCATCATGAAATGGTAAGTAGATTTATTGAATATTGGTTTATATTTTTATGATCATACTTAATTATTTATTATATATTCATTAAATGTTAATTGATTTGATAATATATCACTTTTGTTAAGTCTATTAGGTCTATCAATAGAGTATGCACATATACAGGTTGTTCAAGAATAAGTTGAGCATTTGATCTTTTCATATTAAATTTATGTGGATAAATAAAGGTTAGATAAACTTATGATTTATTGGATAAAATATTTTGAGAATAAATAATTGATCAAAAGCTATCAAGCATAGGTTGGTAATTGACATTTCTCATTGGAACCTACAATCTACACAAAAATCAGGTATGTACACTATATTTATTTTGGCATTGAGTCTTGTTTGATTCAAAAGGACTTTAGAAAGAGTTTAATGTGTTCATAGAAATTTTTGAGAGCATTTTTATAGGATATATATTCTTATAGTGTTGAAAATATAATGAAACTCAGTATATTTTACTTTTGTTAATAAAACACAGTGAAAAATGACTGAGATTTCCTTGTGGTGAATGATTTAAGGGTTGTAGTGAATTATAATTTCAAGATAAATTTGTAATAAGGTTATATATAAATTTTAAAAATGATTATACCTATTTAAACCTTTTTAAACATTCTTAGTGGATTTATTTACACTCTTGGCCTATGATAGGGTTTGGTAAGCCCTAGGTTAGGGTTTTGATCATTTTGGGAAAACTAAATCTTGAAAAATCACCAATTTTTTTTAAAATTTTATGTTTTAGTGTACCCTAAGATAATAAGTCACTTTTATTCCTATAAAAACCATGGATTATATATTTATAGAAAATGGAGTTGAGAAATGGTTAAAAGAGGCCTAATTAGGTTGGCTACAAGAGAGAAAGTGGACCTAGGGAGTGATTTAGGTCATAATAATTGACACATAGGTGTGTATTTATGATGAAAAGGATAATATAACCTTAAAAAGTCATAAATATTTGTTATATTTCTATAAAAATTAATTATCATTCAAATAGGGTTACAAGGATTGAGTATTGTATAGGCAAAGTTACATAAGTGGAAGGGAAGATGTTGGAGACAATTCTAAATAGGAATTTAGATTTATTAGGAGACTCATATAAGATAAATAAATACCTTCTATTCTTAAAATATTTTAGAGGTTATATACTTTTGCATGGTTCATAGTTTCTTAAGCCTAAACCTAGAGAAGTGATACTTTGTTTAAGGACAAAAGAAAGAAACTTGTGAAAGATCTGCATCAAGAAGCCATGCACATAAAACATGACCCCACTAAATATATATGTATAAAATAATATATAAATGTAGATAACATGATTTCAAAACATGAACCCATTAAAATATAAATTTTTTGAATGTGTGGAAGCCATGTCCATATGACACGACCCCATTGAATCTGATAACTAATGTAAAGTGTGGAGAACATGATTCCCAATCATGACCCCACTAATATGACCCCCCATATTGTAAGAATAATCACTGAGGGGGGGATTGAATTATTTAAAAAAAAAACTTTATTTAAATTACATCCAATCATTCATGAACTATGTAAACAATATTAAGATCTAGCAATACATAAATATCATTCACATGAGCATAATGTAGAAAAACAAACATATGAGTGAGAAAAAATCAAGGGGAATAAATCCCATTGTCATACCTAAAAAAGGACTATATTATTAAAAAAAAATCAAATTATGTTAAGTACCAACTCAAATTGGATCACCAACCCCAATACAGTCAAGCACCCACTTCACTAGGCTTTTGTAAGAACCTACTTACAAGGAAGCACCAAATCCTTAAGTGACTCAACACTAACTCATCTACCTCATTTATTTTGATCACAAAACCTCTTATATATTGTTATTTTCTCATTTAAATATCTCCGTCTACTCTACCAAGCAAGATTTTATTCACTTCTATTTCTTTCTTCAAAATAGACCTAAACTACCCTATATATATACAAGTCTCATGATCACTCACTACTTGGTCAGCCACACACCTTCAACCTCTTATGTAAGCCATAAAATAGGTATTAGATCATATTTTTTACATGATTAAAATTAAAATTGGACCCATTTTATTATGAAATAACTCAGTTAGGCCTCATTTCTATTTTAGGCCTCATGTAGACCTAATTGTGTTAGGTCTATCTTCTTAGTGTCAAATCTTGATTCTCTTTGGCTCAGATGGCCTTATACAAAAAATAAAAACCATTAAAACACTCATAAAATGACATATACTGACCTTATACATGCTTTATTAGACATTTTTTCTTCATTCATACCTTGAAACCTTCTTTAGGATAAATTGCCCTATTAGGCCTGTGTATACTCAAAAATTTGTCTTGTAAGAATGAAGCTCAAACAGCCTTATGATGTTGAATTTTGAAAAAAAAATGTATATATGTTATCCATGACCTTATTTTAATCATTAATTTCTTATAACACTTTCACTTAGGAGATAAAATCTCAAGAACATCTCTACAACTCACTCAGAACTACCATTTAGCTCAAAGACCATTCATGGTGACTTAAACCACCAACACTTGTGTAGACACTTTTAATGATTATTTATAAATTTAAATTTTCCTGTGAGAAATATATACCATTATTAGATGAAAAAATCATATTTTATAATGCCAAATATTGGTCTTGTAGACCAATTTCATGACCCTCTATCACATAATCTTATCTAAACCAGATAGATCATTTTTTGAACAACTTTTCACCATATTCATTAACCTCCAATACTTATTTCAATCATAAACATGAATTAAAATTCATAAATAAAATCTTCATATACTTTTTTTCATCAATGGGACATGATTATATCCTCAAATCCATCTTATCATCTCTACCTGGGTTTTTCACTATTCACACCATTAGGTCTATTTGCGATTAGCTAATTTCGATGACCAACCTAGCACACTTGCAGGATAGAAAATATCCATAAACAATAATGGAAATGTAGTATGAGTCTATATATTATTATCCCATTCATTTTATTTTCATGACCAATGTAGCTTGTGAGAGCTAAAACTTCTTGACAAATAAGATTATATTTGTGCATTTTCTCTCTCATATGACTAACCACCACCACTTGGAGGTACCTAGGAGAGTTGAATATATAATATAGTAGTTTTTCTAGGATTTTGAGACTATTTTGGGCTGTTTCTAAAAAAATATTTCACAATGGGTCCTTATTATGGTTTTAGGGAGGTTTAACATAGGTTTTAGTGTTAACAATTTTCCATAAAGGATTGCCCCTTAAATCCAAAGCCAATGCCTAGAAATCTTAGATAGGACCCTTCCCCATATGTACTTAATATCTAAAGTTCACATGTAGAGGTTAAAAATTCCATAAAACCTCTAAAAATGATTTTTGGGTCTTGAGACCTCATTCTGTGAATTCAAGAGGGCCTAAAATAGTGTTTCATGCAATTTCCTTAAAACCATAACCTCAAACTTTGTGGACATTCCTAAGAAAACTTATATTAATTTTTTACATGATAACATATATATAGTTACCTTGAAATCTGATCTCCATGCCTTATTATGCTAGGCAAGGTCTAAGAGAGGTTTAGGTGTAGGCTTATTTTGAATGTCCTAGCCCTGTAGAGTGATGCAAAGGTTCCTTATTACAAATCTCAACTTTGATTTATTTTCCAAATAGTCTAGGCTCTTTACCCTTCCTTATATCCATTTTTTCATATTTTTTGGCTTGTATAAAAAAATTAAAAATAATTGAGAGGTTATAAAGGTATATTAAATTTTTTCTTGTTGGAAAACACCTGTGGGTAAATTTTCAAGGTCTAATTCTCTTCCTAGAATTATTTTCCCTCTTTAGGCCTACTCAATTAGGCCTCTTATATCCCTTGAAAAATACAATACACATAAATTTATACCATAATTAAACCTTTTTATTTAGTTCAAGAACCACATATATGATTAGTCTACAAAGTTTTGGAAATTTTTTATGGTTGGAATAGGAGATATGGAAGAAATCCTAGTTTAGGGCTTTTATGACTTTGTCTTAGCCCAAGAGAAAAGAAGAATTAATTGTGAATGTTTTAATGGATTTAAAAAATATATATAAGTTTTTCCCAATCTATCTTGACCTTATTCAAATATCCCAATCATTAGATGTCCATTACTAATGCATTGTCATAGGTTTCCAAGTCAAAATACACTTGACTATGCTAAGAAAATGATAGTCTACAGGTTTATGCTCCTATAAGAATGAAAAACACATAATAATATGTAATATAAAGTTTTAAATAACATTATAACACAATAAAATAACTTACCAAAACATTTTAAATCATTCATAACTTGATTCTATGATCATTTCTTTTCAAGAAGCCAATACACAGTCCACCTTGACAATGTACACTATAGGGAACGAGGGTTTTTTGACATATATATCTGAGTACCATATTATTTACATGGTATTTATTGAAAATATAAACTATAAAACAACTAAAAACCTTTAACAACATGCTGAACCAATTTTAAATTGCATTTATTTGATAGTCTTCCAATACATAGTTTGTAACACATCAAAATGAGTCAAGAACAGGGTCTGTTATAAAAATATTCTACATAGAAGTTTTATTTTATTATTTTATTAAATTTTAACCTTATTTTTAATTTTAAAAACCATATTTCCATTAAATTTTTTCACTTTTATATGGAAATAAACCATTGTAACTACCTTGGTCACCTACCAACTGTCACAAGGTGAGGTAATAAGTATGAAATTTGGTCTAACATGAGTTTTAATAACAAGTGAATTTTTGGAACCTTAAAATGATTTTAATATTACCCTAATAATATTTAAAACCTTTTCACACACTTATTAAATCCATTAAATTAACCCTACAAGTCCTACATCAATCCAAAATTCAATTTTTTTTTAAATTAGTTTTGCTAGGAAAACTTTCAATTTTAAATGTGAACTAGCTACATGAAATTTTAGTATAAAATTTTGAATTATAATAATTATTGAGGAATTTTAAATCCATAAAATTCATCATAAATCCTAAATTAATTCAAATAAATAAAAAGTAAAACAAAAATCTCTGTAAGAGGAATACTCTTACATCATACTCCTAATGAAAGGAAAAAGAACTCATGGACTGTTGTCCATGAGTGCTTCCATATTACTCCCAAAATTATGTATGTCATGTTTATTCATCCAAATGGCATCTTATACTAAGTGATTCTTTTGTTTGACCAAGTACTTTAAGTACTTCTTGTCTCTAGTCCTATTGATCACTTGTTTGTCTAATATGCACTCCATCTCTTCGGTCTTGGCCTTAGGAAATTGTGTTACCCAATTTGGACCTAATATAGATGAATAATATATTGTGTTTTATCATTCAATACCTTATTTTTAATGGTACAAGTTTGAAACATTTAAGATAGGTTAGATACCTACTCCGTTAGGTAACTCTAATTCATATGCATTATTTGTAATCTTTCCGAGAATCTTGCAAGGACCTATATTTTTCATATTCATCTTGTTTTATTAACACATTTTGTAAATTTACTTCATAATATGAGATAATACCAAGTATCCCACATATAAATTCTTTCCCTTATACTCAAATCTGATTGCTTCTTATACTTGTTAACACTATACTCCAAGTGTTTCTTTACATGTTCACGTACCTCCTTCATTACCATTAGAAATTATTCACATTCAACACTTCTCTTATCCATATGACTAATTTTTATGACCTCAAATACACCTCTAGGATGCATGCCATATATTACTTATAATTGACTCATACCAATGCTCATGTTAGTAGAGTCATTATAAGCAGACTCTTATTGAGGCAACAAAAGATCCCACTACTTGGGATGGTCCTTGGATAAACACCTCAACAATTTTCCTAAACTTATACTCACCACATAATATTTACCATCTATCTAAGGATGGTAACTAAAATAAAACTCAAGTTCATGCCTAGCTTCTTCCATAATGTCCTCTAGAAGTGACCAAGAAACTTGGTGTCCCTATTAGAAATAATGTTCATGGGAAGTTCATGAAGTCTCACTACCTCCTTAGAAATTAATTGGCCACATGTGTGGCATAATTACTGGTTATACATGGTATGTGTATACACCCTAAATTATTCAAGCAACCACACATATCATGTCTTTTCATATTCCTTTCACAAGAGACTCTGACTGGAAAATATGAGCCTTGTTCACATTTATCCATGTCTTTTTTTTTACTTATCATTCACTTATTTCATGCTTGAGTCAGCTTTTTACTTATTGACATTCATTCATAGCCTTCCAAATGGTCATTCTAGCTCAATAAGACTCTATTTCCCATGCTAGTTCCATCCCCTCAGGTCTTGAGCCTATAGGATAGGAGTACTGGGATTAGACTATAGTGTTGTACCCTAGGGTGTCCCATTTCTAGAACTCCTTTCCAATTACATTTTGAGTCCCAACGGTGAGTTTATCTTGCTTAATGAGTCCTAAACCTTTCTTACTTCATCCTTAAGTTTTGTTTGTCTTTATAATGTTATACAAATGTGAATAAAGTTCCAAAATTCAAAATAAATATCTCTTATATAAAGGAATTCACAAGGCATTTTATATCTATGACTTACTACTTTGACACAGTATGTAATTAAAAACCAATCAATAGTATAGCTTAGCATTCTAGATCACACATATATTTGCATACTTGATAAAGAAAGGGCTTAGGAAAAATTCATTATTACATCTACCATGTGTGTTGATTATTCACATTCCCTATGGGAGAATTAAATTTGATCTAAGACCCTAGATTGAGGGTTAATTTAGGCATTGATCAAGACAACAGGGGTTCTCAATCATGCGATCATGCTTCCCCTAACCTAGTTTTCCCCCTTTTAATTTTTATGTATTTATTGTTTCATGTGTGTAGATGGATCTAGGGATTTGAATATTAAAATAGATCTACAAGGAGATCCATAAACATTTAGGATCTAAAATTCAAATCTCAAACAAGGACAATAGACAAAACCTAGAAAACTCAAATCTTTGTAACCAATTTGGATAATAGTGGCAGGACTGGGACTATAGCACCAGAAATCAAAGTGTCATGATTTTAGTGATCCTATCCTTTCATTAAACAAATATAGATTCATATTCTTGAGATCTTCCCAATCTTATGCAGTAGTTTTCAAGCTTTGAAATAGTCATCTCAATCTACTTTTCCAGATAAGTTAGTTCTCTTCCCTATGTAATTAATTTGATCAAATCTATATTTTACCATATTATATTATATTTTTTCCCTTATTCTAGACCCTTTATTATTTAGGAAATAAACACTAGTTTTTAAAAAATTATAAAACATTTGGTGAAATTGACTTACTTTGAATAAATCTAAAACCCTAGGTACACTTAGGGTTTTCCCTTCATATTTTGTGCAATAACTTAATTTTAAAATTCAGATTTTTGAATAAATTTTTGTGCATTAAATTTATTCAATTTCTTTTTTAGAATTTAAATTATTATAATATTTTTCAAAAATTCTAAAACCTCAACCCAAAACCCTAAATTTATAAACTAGGTCCTTAAACCCCAAGCCTTTCTTACAATTTTTAGATAATTTTTTTGAATTTTTTGCAAATTGTTTGGAGTGTCAAAAATATTTTCAAAATCTTAATATTAGCAGTTATTATGTGCAAAAATTCAATTTCAAATTTCAAATTTTTCTAATTTCTTTTGTATATTTATCTTATTCAAATAGTATTTTAGAATTTAAATTATTTCAATAATTTTCAAAAATTCTAAAACCCCAACCCAAAACCCTAAATTTCAAAACTAGGTCCTCAAACCCCAAGCCTTCTTTACAATTTTTAGATAATTTTTTTGAAATTTTTG
This sequence comes from Torreya grandis, assembly GCA_037957365.1. Lineage (NCBI taxonomy): Eukaryota > Viridiplantae > Streptophyta > Pinopsida > Cupressales > Taxaceae > Torreya > Torreya grandis. The sequence goes on along the minus strand of JARHVA010001898.1, from coordinate 2,145,356 downwards.
TAAATTGTTTGGAGTGTCAAAAATATTTTCAAAATCTTAGTATTATTAGTTATTATGTGCAAAAATTCAATTTCAAATTTCTGATTTTTGTATATTTATCTTATTCAAATATTGTTTTAGAATTTAAATTATTACAATAAATTTAAAAAATTCTAAAATCCCAACCCAAAACCCTAGATTTTCAAAACTAGGTCCTCAAACCCCAAACCTTGTAATTTTTAGCAAAATATTTTGGAATTTTTGCAAATTAGTTAGAGAGTGTCAAAAATATTTTCAAAATCTCTATGTTAGTAGTTATTATTGCATTTATTTGCTTAATAGTACTTTTACATATTCTCTTCGGTGAAAGAAATAAAATGACCACTACAACATTTCTTCCCTCTCATTCCATAGATTAATTTCTCAAATTTTCTCATAATTATAAGAATGAACATGACCCATTTCATGTAGCAACCTACTATGATTGAGATTCTATGAGCCCCCATCATAGGTTATAGTTACAAATCGATCTATTGCTCAATCATATGCATCACAAAAAAAGCCATAGGGTGTCATTTCATGCAGTAGTCCACTATGATTATGAATAGATGAGCCTTATTCAAAACACGCAATTTTAGTTGCACATCTAGTAAGGTTACATTTTGTAGGGTCTCCATGTATAGCTCTAGTTAGTAAACAATAGACAATATTAGATACAACATATGTTCTTATGTAGCATAAGCATTATAGACACTTGTTCAATTAGCCATCAGGGTTTGGATAGTGATACATCATAGAGTGATACTACAAACATTCATACAAATATTAGTTTATAGCTTCACTTCATGGGGCAATGATGGAGCCAAAGGTCTAGCCTTTGTATTTTTGAACCACTCTCAAGGAAGTGATATGCATAGAGTGCTATCTTATAACCCATTTTACTAACAAACTAACATTCTTAATTCTAAATAACCATCCATAGCCAAACTACATTAGCCAAATCTTGATTTCACAAATATCCTATTTAACCAAATCTCCAAAAAACTCACTTTACCAAATAAATTTACAAATTACAAAGAAACAAAAATTTTACTCACATATAATTCAAAATCAAAACTAACATCACATTTATCAACAAAAATCAAATCACATATCCTAAATACCATTTTACCAAAACATGTGCAAATTCAACATTGATGTCAAATCAACTACTTCTAATCAACCATTTGTAGTACATATACCAATCTATTCCAAAATCCATAACATAATACACCTGAATCAAAAAGCAAACAAACATCCATATATATAATGAGTTTTCAAAAATATATACACCATATCAAATACAATCAATCATGAATAGGCTTCATTCCCTCACTCTCAGTTTCACTCTCCCCACCAGTACTAGTCCCATAATCCACTCTAGCACTAGATGGCCCCACACCTCCTCGAGCTCTTGAATGCCTCTTATGATGATTATCTCACTCTAATAGCTAACCATGATCCTTACACAAGTCTATATACTGACTCTAAATATTTTTTTAGTCATCCATAATCCTTGTACTCACTAATCCATTATCAACTGAAGGCATCCTATGCCTATCTAGATCAGGTCTCAACTCATCTCTCTCTCTCTCTTACTACGCTAACATATGTAGCTATTTTTATATTAAACATATAAAATAGGTGATCATGAATAATAATCATAACCATCACTCACTCTATCAATCCCTCCTCCACCACATCATCTAGAACACGTTGTATGAGTTTATGAAGTATAGACTTAATGATGGTCTCCCAATAGTCATCTTCACTCCCCACCCTAGTGTGTGCTTCATCTTGAGTACCTCCCTCTCCACCTGCACACAAATCACAACACTAGATTAGATATATACTTTCAAATCAAACTAAAATCACAAATTTATACATAATTCAAATAAAATTGTTACTTATCTCCCATCGCCTAGATCAATTAAGGATCCTCATACTCTAGAGCATCCCCTCCATCAATAAAATATAATGGATCCCACTAATACCTAATCAACCATGTAATATATTCATTTGTACATCTAACATCATCCACATTAGGAATGTCTATAGTTGCATCTCACACATCTAAAGGTAATGGTGCTAGCTCAGCCTCTGTGGGCCTTGCATGAGCTCCTTCTCTCCCTAATGCTTATACACTCCTCACATACACCCATGTTATAAGGGCACATATTTTGGTACCCCAAATTTTCTATTCATGCTATCATACTAAAATCACTCATACAATCCAACCTATTGGTCATGTATCCAACAACTAAACCTCATATACTGAAACTACACTCCATCCTTAACCAACCCAGGAAATCCTCTATAAGGCCTCCATAAAATGTCATAAGCCACCACTCTATCCAAAAACCATCTATAATAATCCATCCTAGGAGATTAGATAGCTAATTTAATCATCCATCACTCCCTAAATAGTTGTGGAGGTGCCCACCTCTCCCTCGATAATCCTATCAGCTACACAACCACTATGTGTTCATAAGCCAAACAATGCAATAATGCCATTACACTCAATACACCACTAAATTTCTCCTATGTAAACCTATATAGATATTTGTATAGGTAGGAAAGCATAGTACTACCCCAAGAGAACACATTTCCATATAACTCCACACTATGCATAATCTTATACATCTTATTTACAATCAACACTCCACTCCCATCCATAAAAATAAATGAGTCCAAAAACACAAAAAATCACTTCTATAGGCATATAACACCAAAATTTACTATAAATGATAATAATACATCACATTCACTCCCTCTCTGATGTATATCTAAGGGTACACTAGAAAAATATAATGATGCATGATTAATAACATTTGCACCCATGTCATCCTACAATGTCACGCATCAACCACTAACTAGTAAATGAAAAATTTGATACACATCCTCTAGTGTCATAGTAATCTACCCTATAAGAAGTTAAAAATTACATGTATCAACATTACATAACATTCCACATCTCACATAAGGTGGTAATCAAATATCTATCCTACTGTACTATGCCTAGGTCACACATATGACCCAACCCTACCCTATTCATGATATATCTCTCATCAATAAATAGTGTTAATGGTCTTAATATCTCCATCACCTAGTCCCTGAAGAACTTTCTCATCCACACCTCACCTTGAAAACACTAAAAATAGCATGTATATCAATCAACAATGCCAAAGCAAAAGCCAAAATAGAATAACAATCAACAAGAAAGAACCATCACTAAAAAATTAAGCCTCTAAGATAATAACACTGGGTATAAGATAATAGTGCTAGATAAGACCACTACAACCTAGAAAGGAACACTAAAACCTAGATAGGAGTAATGGATATAGGAGAAAAGATCTGAAACTAGTGGAATTTTTCCTAAGATACTTTAAATAGCTTGAAACATAAAAAATAAGTTTCAAAATAGACAAAAATCAAACATTTTAGCTACTTACCAAGGTAACATCACCACCAACCTAAACCTAGGCTACCAGCTACTCAAAATGGGTCAAAATAGGTGCTTGTGTCCTCAACATATCTCTCACTCTAGATCTCCAAATATAAACCTAGTCAATATGCAAATGAATTGTGAATTAATCCAATTTCCTATATAACCCAACTTTCTCAATCAGAGCAAAATACCATTTTGCTTATAACTTAAACCCCATAACTCTATCTTTCAAACAATTTATTTCAATAGAATCATGATAATGATACCTTCAACATCATGCCATCTTCACTCTTTTACTATTTTATTTGACTATTATGGCATGCACATCTATATATTTCTCTTACACCTAGACATACACCTTGATCATCACCAATCAAAACTTATTTCCATTTCAACAACACAATCTAATTAATCAAACAAATTCTCAATCAATTCAAACTATACCAACCTTGTTTCTATCATTATGCCACTATTCATCACTTTTGGCTCAACCTCCTCTATCACGAATTTCATCCCTCTCCCCAAAAGGGGGGCATAATTCCTACTATTCCTATTCCTACACTTACCCACCATACCCATCCACTCTCATAAGTGGACACACCATGATTCTTACACCTCTAGTATTCAGATGATTAGATTCATCTCAGATTGGTCAAAATATAAATTGATTCAGATTACATGGGCCACTTAACATTACTAAAGGCATTCAAGGGGATATACATTCATTTTATAGATATAGAGGCTATTCAAATATAGTGGTTCAGATCATATGGATCCATATAGATTTTACCTTACAAGTACATAGACTATTTAGATATAGTGGTTTATATTATATGGATTCATAGCGACTTCAATATAGATTCAGATTTAGATACTAGATTTGGGGGCATGTACATTACTACACATATCACACATATAAGGTCATACAACATAATAGAGCTATAGGACTAGATAGAATATTATAGTCATAGTGCAGAGCATAGTTTTTTGATCTCCATTTTTGCACATGGGGCCTGGCATGATAGGCCATATCACATGTGGTTATATATATTACTATATTATATATATGCATCATTCACATACCATATTTGGGGGCATGGAATAGATGTTTATGTTCTTCATCACTCAAGATTATATAGAAGGAATGACAAGACATGTCATTCTCTTCTCACACATTGACCAAATTTTCATATTACACCCAACAATACATAGGTTGTCACGAGTTTGAACTATATGGTCATCTGTAGTGGTTGGTCCATTGTATCACCTAAACCCATACTACATGAGTTTTTGTAGGATAAAGGATAGACATTGTTTTTAGGCCTTTGAGCATTTCTCAGTTCCATTTCAGTTATTCATAGTGGGGGCATAATAGATTTTTCTCTTCATAGTATACAAATTCTACACACACATTCTAGATTACATGAGTTTATGTGGGATAGAGGATAAACATCATTTTTAGGCCTCTGAGCATTCCTCATCTTTAGTTAGATTTAGCACATGGGGCAAGCATTGCCCTCCTTATCCATGTTATATAGATTCCACTTCCACATAGTATAAAGAGCATCCATTTCAAGGATTCCTTCTTTCTTTAGGCATTATTTGGCTCTCCATGCACTTCCTTAGCTAGGAAGTGAGTTGGACCCCTTGTAGCACATTTACATCTATGCAGGTGAGTTTAGGTACACATTTTATTTTTTTTCTTTTACTCTAGTACTTCATTTTATTGCATCACTATATTAAAATAGGGGTAAATTTATACACCCTAAATTAGTCAAGTAACTACACATATCATGTCTTTACATAGTCCTTTCATATGAAACTCCAAATAGAGAATATGAGCCTTGTTCACATTTATCCATGTCTTTTTTTTACTTATCATGGTCTTGTTTCTTTCTTGAGTCACCTTTTTGCTTATTGTCAATCATTTGTAGCCTTCCAAATGGTCATTCTAGCTCAGCCAAACTCTATTTCCCATGCTAGTTCCATCCCCAAGGTCCTAAGCTTGTAGGATAGGAGCATTGGGGTTAGAATATAGCACTGGACCCTAGGGTGTCCCATTTATAGAGCTTCTATTCAACTTTATTTTGAGTCCTAATAGTTAATTTATATCACTTAATGAGTCCTAAACCTTTCTTAACTTCATCTTTAAGTTTTGTTTGTCTTTCTAATGTCATCCAAATGTGAATAAAGTTTCCAAATTCAAAACAAAGGTCTCTTATATAAATTAATTCACAAGGTTTTTTATATCTATCACTTACTACTTTGGCATGGTACATAATTAAAAATAAGTCAATAGTATAGTTCAACATTCTACATCATACATAGATTTGTATGCTTGATCAAGGAAGGGCCTAGGTGAAAGTCATTATTGCATCTACCATGCACATTGATTATGAACATTACTTAATGGATAATTACATTTGATTTGAGACATTAGCTTAAGGGTTAATTTAGGTAATGATCAAGATAGCAAGGGTTCTAGATCATGCGATCATACTTCCCCCAACCTAGTTTTTACCCCTTTTATTTTTTATGTATTTATTATTTCACATGTGTAGATGGATTTAGGGATTTGAATATTAAAACATATTTTCAAGGGCTCTATTGACATTCAAGATCTAAAATTTCATAGGCAGGCTCATATAGGGACTATAGACAAAACCCAAAAAAATCAGATCTTTGTGACTAGTTTGGATAATAGGGTAGGAATTGGACTATAGTTATAGACCCCAAAGTGTCTTATTTTTTGTGATCCTATCCTTTCACTTAATGAAACATAGATTTAGATTATTGACATCTTTGTAGTCCAATGCAACAATTTTTAGGCTCTAGAATAATTGTCTAGTCTGCTTTTCCAAATAAGTTACTTCTCTTCCCATGTAATTAATTTGATCAAAATTTGTATTTTTCCACATTATATTATATTTTTTCCCTTATTATAAACCCTTTATTGTTTAGCAACTAAACACTAGTTTCCCAAAATTTAGAGAATCTATAAACTACATAAATTGAATAAAAACCCCTTAATTTCTTAGACAATCCCATCACAAAGTCCATACTTATGGATTCCCAAGGCCTATTTTGGACTGGTATGGGCTGATACAAACCTTCATTTGTGTTCTTATCTTTTTCCAATTGACTAATGTTTAACGTTTCCACATACCTCCTTAAATCTTCTTGTATTCTAGGCAAATAGTTGTGCTTAGTGAGTAAATCTAGCATCTTATCAATCCCAAAGTGGCCTACCATGCTTCCACTATGCTTCTCTTGGATCAAATTTCCTATTATAGATAATTTTGGCACACACAACTATATTTATTTGAATAACAAGCCATCTTTAAGAACAAAATCTAACCATGGCTCCTTGTTGAGTGTACTTGGGTGCTTGCATGCATGGTATGCTTCTTTGAAGTCTTAATCATCTTCATACAAGTCTTTGAGTACCTCAATCCCAACACTTTCTAACCAAATATCATGTACCAATAAGACTCTCCTACTCAATGCATCTACAACCTTATTACTTTGTCCTTGTTTATGCTTGATGGTGAAGGTGAAAATTTTCATGTACTCTACCCATTTCACATGTCTTTGGTTCAATTTAAGATGATTGGAGATGAACTAAAGTGCATGATTATCCACTTATACTATGAACTCCTTTGGCATGAGATAACTCCTCTATTTCTTCAATGCTTATACCATTGTATAAAACTCCTTGTCATTGGATGAGTACTTCTTCTTGGCATCATTCAACTTTTGATTGAAATAAGATATAGGTCTACCCTCTTAGCTTAGGACATCCCCTATTTCCACACCACATGCATAAAAATCTATTTATAACACCTTGTTGAAGTTTGGCAATGCTAGTATTGGCTTCTCTATGATTCTTTGTTTCATGCATTGGAAGCTTTTCTCTACTTGCTCATTCCTTTAGGTCCTTCAAATATTTATTCTCCCTCTCTTTCCTCGTGATCTTGTGGCTCATATTCCATGTCACTCAAATCCCCCATTAGGACTCCTCATATTTATTTTCATTCTATATAAATCAACCTGGAATCTAAGCTGATTCTAAGGTCTCTCAGCTCTACCAAGACATCATCTTCATTCCCTTGATTCCTTGTAACATCTCCTCTATTTCTCCTAGGTGGAATTTTGATCCTTGTTCAGGTAGTCTATCAAAAAATTAATTATTTTTCTCTTTTCCAAAGGATATTATCTCTCCTAGTTGTTCATGATGTAGAGTTTTATTTTTACAAAGCTCAACTTTGATTTCTTTTCCAAACACCCTAGGCTCTTGTCCCTTGTTAGCAGCCCCTTTACCAATTTTTCTGATTGTGAAAAAAAATAAAAAATAATTGAGATGTTAAAAATGTATATTATGGTTCTCCTTGTTGAAACACACTTACAGGTAAATTTTCAAGGTCTAATTCTCTTTTTAGACCTATTTTCCCTCTTTAGGCCTATTCTAGCCCTTGCACAACACAATCCACATAAATCCATAAAAAAGAATCCATAACAAAATATAACCTTTTTATTTATTTAAATCACCTCAAATATGATTAGTTGACAAATTTTTGGAAATTTTTGACAATTAGAATAGGAGATATGGAAGAAACCCTAGTTCAAGGCTTTTATGGCTTTATATCAGCGTGAGAGCAAAGGAATATCATTTGTGAAATTTTTAATGGATTTAAAATGTTTTTAAAAGGTTTAAATATCCTATATTTAACTTATTAAAATCCTCAAATAATTGGATGTCCCTTACTAATCCACCGCCATAGGTTTCTAAGTCAAAATACACTTGATTGTGCTAAGAAAATGATAGTCTACATGTTTGTGCTCCTGTAAGAATGAACAACAAATAATAATATGAAATAAAAAGATGTAAAAAAACTTATAACAAACTCAAATAACTTATCATAAAATTTTATATCATTTTCAACTCGATTCCATGATCATTTATTTTCAAGAAGCCATTACATAGTCTACCTTAATAATGTACACTACAGGAAATAAGGGTTTGTTGATGTATCTATCTGAGTACCATATGATTTACATGATATATTATTTAAATTATAATATAAAACAAAAATTAAAAACCTTAAATAACATGCTGATCTAGTTTTCAATTCCATTTATTTGATAATCTTGCAATACACAGTCTGTAAGACATCAAAATGAGTCAAGAACAGGGTGTGTTATCAAAATGTTCTACAAAAAAGTTTTATTTTCTTATTATCTTCAATTTTAACCTTATTTTTACATTAACAAACTATATTTCCATAAAAAAAATTCACTTTTATATGGAAATCAACCCTTTAACTACCTTGGTCACCTACCAATGGTTACAAGGTGAGTTACCAAGTATGAAATTTGGTCTAGCATGAGTTTTCCAAACAAGTGAATATTTGGACCCTTGAAATGATTTAAATATGACTCTAATAATGTTTAAAAATTATTCACACACTTTTTTCAAACCATTCAATTACCTCTACAAGTCCTACAACAAGCCAAAATTTAAATTTTTGAAAAACTAGTTTTGGCATGAAAACCTTAAATTTGAACTACCTACATGCAATCCTAAGCTACCAATTTGAATTATAAGAATTATTGGGGCCTTTTAAATCCATCCAATACATCATAAATTATAAATTAGTTAAAATAAACCAAAACTATGACAAAAATCTCTCTAAGAGTGATGCTCCAACATAAAAGGCTCACTCTAAAACTCTCATGAATGCTTCAATGCTTTGATCTCATGCTCAAACAGTGCTAAACTACCTTCTCATGCCCGTGTTCATTAATTTTCATGAAAATACCTTTTAATTTCATGAATAGGCTCATGAGTAGGATTATTATGCATTTTTGACATCAATGACTTGTACCATCATTCAACCATAAGTCATTAGTTGCATTCAAATTATCTCCTGTCTTCAAATTATATTTCATGACAAATATCTCTATATTCCTTGACACATTACACATTGACATATAGGATTATTCACATTTGACATCAAACTCATGTGAGATTCACCTTTGACATCAATGACAATACTTAATAATACCCCGCTTTGTCATTGATGGCAACCACTTTCATAAACTTCTCTCAAAAAGAAAATTATCCCTCATTCTTAACTTTCTCCCCTTTTAACATAAATGACAAAGTGATGTTTTTAACTTCTTGGATCACACCTCTTGTAACCAAAACACTCAACATAAAATATTAGTGTTTATTAGGCACTATACAAACATGTTCCCCCTATCTCCATGCATACCTTCTTAGCACTTACTCACCTTCTCTTGGAGCTAATGAACCACCTAATTAGCTTCCCCTAAGCACTTGGCTTCCTTAAATGGTTGATAGGGGTAGGAAATACACCCAATTACTCTCTTAGATGTTTAAACGTTTACTTTGTAAGTTGCTTGGTCAAAATTTCTACACTATAGTATTTCTTAGAAACATATTTAAGTTTAACTCTTTTTTCACTCACCTAATCTCTTATGAAATGATACTTTATGTGAATGTGATTATTCCTTGAGCGAATCATAGGATTATTTGAGACACTTGTAGCACTTGTATTATCATAATAGATAGGGATATGACTATCATACTCCACCTTGTAGTATTTTAAGGTATTTGTCATCCATAAGACTTGAGTGCAACGTGAAGTTACTGCAATATACTCAGCTTAAAAAGTGGATAAAGACACTGATGGTTGATTCTTACTTATCTATGAAACTAGGCATTGACCTATTAAGAAATCTCTTCCACTAGTAATCTTCCTATCATCTAGGCGTCCTTCTTAGTTTACATCTATGTAGGCTATCAAATTGAACTCCTTACTTATTGGATACCACAACCTAAACACCATATTCCCCTTAAGATACCTCAGTATCCTTTTGACTACTTGTAGATGATTTTCCTTCGGTTCTACTTAAAATCCTCACACAAGACCTACTTCTTACATGATGTCACTTCTAGAGGAAATAATATACAACAAGTTTCTAATAAGTGACCTATATGATGTTTTATTGACCTTTCATGACTTATCTTCCTTGCTTAGCTTACGCTATTGAGCATAGGTGTGTTAACAACCTTGAAATCTTCCATCTCAGTTTTCTTTGACATCTCTCTTATGTACTTGGCTTGTGAAATGAATATACATTATTTAGATTGAAATATTTGTAACCCAAGAAAAAATGATAGTTAGCCCAGCATATACATCTCAAACTCCATCACCTATGTAAAGGCCTTAGTCATGTTCTCATTATTTCCTCAAAATATGATATCATCCACATATAAAAATACTATCAACTGATGCTTATCTTTTGTCTTTATATACAAATTACTATTTGTAACTCCTCTGTTAAATCCTTGGTCTAATAGATACCTGCCCAATCTGGCATACCAAGCTCTTGGAGATTTATTTAGACCATAAAGAGAATTTTTCAATCTCAAAACATAGTCCTTATTACCTGATAGTTAGAAACCTTTAAAATTCTCTATGTGTACCTCTTCTTCAAAGTTTACATTCAAAAACATAGATTTGACATCCATTTAGTACACCTTGAACCCTTTAAATCCTGCATATGCTAGAAATAATCTAATGGCCTCCAATATATCCATTGGTGAAAGGTCTCATAAAAGTCTACTCCTTTAACTTGTGCATATCCTTTACATACCAATCTAGCCTTGTTCCTACTGACTTCTCCATCTTATTCAACTTGTCTCCAAACACCTATTTAATGCCAATGTCATTCTTATATTTAGGCATAGGAACTATTTTCCAAGTCTAATTCTTATCTATGTGGTCTAACTCCTCATTCATGGAACCTATCCAAAACTTTTCTTTATTTGCTTCTAAAAGGTTATTAGGTTCAATCTTAGACAATAGAGAAACATTCTCTTGATTTAGGTTACTTACCAGCCTTCTTATTTGCATACCTATATCCTTGTTGCCAATGATTTGTGATTCAAGATGGTCTATTTGAATCTATCTTGAGGAGCCTTTAATTTTTATCTTTCCTCAAATTCTTCTTTTTCCTCATCAATCTCTATTGTTTCATCTTCATTATTGAATTCCATATTCTCTAATGTATCCATTGAATATAAATGTGATTTGTTTGTCTCATCAATATTCACATTGATGATTTAAACTATCTTATGCAACCTCTTATTATAACATCTATAGGCTGATCTTACTGATGAATATCCCAAGAACATACCTTAATCAGACCTAGAATCAAACTTACCTAAGTCTTCCTCATCTCTTTTGATGAAGCATTTAGTTTGAAACACTCTAAAGTGTTCCAAATTAGTAGGTCTACCTTTCCAAAATTCATAATTAGTCTTATTTCCATTAGTCCTTATATATCCTATATTTATGATGTAGACTACAGTTCTCATTGCCTCTCTCTAGTATCCATCAACTAACTTTGACTCATTTAGCATAGTTCTTACCATCTCTTGAACTATCCTATTCTTTCTTTCCACTACCCCATTCTGTTGAGTTGTCCTAACTATTGAGAATTATCCCGTTATACCATGGACCTCACATAAGTCAGTAAAATCATTGAAAAACTATCCTCTCTATCAAATCTTAGGCAGTTGATATTCCCATTCTTCTCATTCTCAACAAAAGTCTTACATACATTGAAATTGTCAAGATCTTCTAAATTTTCTTTTAAGAATGCTACCCAAGTCATTATTGTGTAGTCATCTATGAGTAACATGAATTAGCTATCTCATTGAATAATTTGGATTATTGTAGGGTCATAGATATTAGTGTGTATTAACTCCAAATGTTTTAAAGTTTATTACTTCTTGGGATTGAACCTTCTTCTAGTCTAATTACCATGTTGACATGTCTTGAAAAGTATGTTTATAGGTTTGATGATTTTAGGCATGTTATTTATAGAGTTATTAGATATTATCTTAAATATATTATCAGATTTTAGGTGGCCTAATGTTCTGTGACATAGACAACTCTCATCCATATTTCTCATAAAGCATCTCTTCTTCCTGATCTCATTTAAGACATATAGATTATTCTAAATACTCTTAGCATTGACAATTAACCTTCCTAATTTGGATCTCTTTATATCACAACCTCTATCATGAAAATTTATTATGTGTCCTTGGATACACATTTAACTTACACTAACCAGGAAATGTTTCAAACATTCCTCATATAATACATTCTCTATCTTGGTCTTCCCATTTTCCAAACTCAAGATACCCTTGCCAATTATATTGGCAATTGTGTTATCTCTAAATATTACTATTCCTAAATCATTATTATTAAATGAGATGACCTTAATCTTATCTCCTATCATGTGACTTGAGAAACCACTATCTATATACCATTTCATGCCTTTATCTTAAATGTGAAAGACAATTTGAGATAGCATAGATTCTTCATCTTTAGTCTTTTGCTCCTCTTACACCTTGTCCACAAGGTCTAACTTCTTGATCCACTTCTTAATGGTATGATTGTATACCCTTTTGACTTGATTGACCTTCCTTATATGCCTCATCTTGTATTCCCTTGAAATATGTCCTATTTTATCATAATTATAGCATAGTATTTTGCTTTTACTATTTTAATAGACATTCACCCTATTCCTCCATGAGGAATTGATTCTTGGATAGTGTTTACAATCCATAGATATATGTCCATGTCGATTACATGAGAAACAATAACCATTTAATGAATTTACATACCTTGTATATTTGATTTTGAATGATATACCTATAACTTTATTGTTTCTTAAAGGATTCAAGTTCTTCTTGACTTGTTGATGATCAACTCAAGTCTCATTTTTAAGAGATTCTATATAGGTCTTTACTTTCTTAGTATTTTTCTTTGAGTTATGAATCTCATTATTTTCATTTTAGTCTTATTTGAACCTAAGATTTGTATTGTCATGTGGATACCTTTGACTATTGAAAATATACCCAAGAACTTTAGTTATCATTTCAAATTTTTTATGTGTCTTCAACTTGACTATTGACTGATCCAATTCTACCATCAAAGAATCCATTGCAACTCTAAACTTGATTTATTCTTCCTCCTTGGTATTAATACTTGTAGTGATAATTTCAATCTATGTTTATAACTTTTTGATGATCTCATCATCTTCATTGGTGTTGTTTCTTAGTCTCTATTTAAAGAGATTTATTTGTTCCTCATAACTCTTAACCAATGATCTTAGTTTTTATTCTTCCTTATTGGGAACTTCAACTCCTATAGAGCACTCAACAATTCTATCTTAAGGTTCAATTTAACCTCTTATTCATCTAATTATTCATTATCCATAAGAATTTTCTATTTTGAACAGACATCATTAGCTATTTCTATAATCATGAATAAGGTCTCATTGTTATCATGATCACTACTATCATCATCACTATCAGATGTACTTGTGTCACTTACATTAGATGATCTAATATCTTATTTGGTATATAAACTTCTCTTATTCTGGGGTGATCTTTTCTTGCCTTTATACTTCAAGAAACCCTTTTCATCTTGTTAGGTTTATAGACCTTATAATAATAACCATGATGTTCATCTTGTTATCCATCATGCTCAGTCTTATCCTTGTTAGGACATTTATACATAAAGTTACCAATCTTACCACAATTAAATCAATTTAAAGGCAACTTTACCTTGTACTTACCTAATCCTTTCTTTAGTTTTTTTTACAAAACATAGATTATATATTATCATCATAAATGTCTATATCAACATTATCCTTGACCTTCTGACCTTGTGACTTCTTCTTAGCTTTGAATGTAGATTCCTTCTTCGATAGCCTTCCATCTCTTATTCTCATTTCATAAACAATCAAGATTCCATGAAGCTCATCCATCTGTATTATGTTAACATCTTTTATCTCCTCCATAATAGACACCTTTGAATCAAAATTATATGTTAGGGATATTAATACTTTTTGAACTCTAGTTGATTCTTAAAACTTTTCTCCTAGACCTTTGATGACATTTACCACTTCATCTACTCTCAATAAGTAAGATGCAATATTTTCATCTTCCTTCATTCTCAGGATTTCAAGATTCCTTCGATGAGTCTACAAATTTTCCAACTTAAATTTGGTGTCAATTTTCCCAAATCCCTTTGAATGTAGCACAATGTATGACCTTTAAAAATTTTACCTCTAAAATTCCACACAATATGGCATTCATTTCCTTATAATTGTTCTCACTTGCCTTCTTACATGTTGTGTCAGTTGGTGGTGTAGAAGTTGGAGTGAATCCATCAATAAAAAATTACCATATATCATAAACTAAAGAAATTAGATAGGTATTCATGTTGATGCTCAAAAAATGATAGTTAGTCCCACTAAAGAGAGGATCATTATTGGTTGAAAAACCTCTTTGTACTTAATGAGTAAACACCTTTGTGTTTTTAAGATCTCCTTTAAGCTTTTAGGCCTAATTTAAAGGACCAAACTTTGATACCAATTATTAGAAGAAAAATAATTAAGAGGGAGGGGGTGAATTAGCGTACAAAAAACATTATTTACATTACATCCAATCATTTATGAACTATGAAAACAACATTAAGATTTAGCAACGCATAAAGATAATTCACATGAGCATAACACATGAAAACACACATATTAGAGGGAACCCCTGAAGGGGAAGAAAACCCACCATGATCCCTATAAATGGAATATAGTCTTATAAAACAAAATATCAAAAAATATTGAACACCAAGCCCACTATAATTAAGCACCCACTTGACTACACTTTAGAAAATACCTACTTCCAAGGAAGCATCAAATCCCTAAGTGACTCATCACCAACTCAATCACCTCATGTATTTTGATCACCAAAAATCTAATATTAAATTATGATATCATTTAAATACCTCATTTTTCCATACCAAGTAATATTTTATTTTCTTTTATTTCTTACTTTAGCCAAAGGCCTAAACTACCTTGTATATATACAAATCTCAAGATCACTTAACACTTGGTCATCCATGCACCATCAACCTATTAGGTAATCCATATAATAATACATATATAATATTTTGTACATGATTAAAATGATATTTGGATTCATTTTGGTTTTAAATAGCTCAATTATGCCTCATTTCTCTTTTAGGCCTCATGGAGAGCTAATTGTATTAGGTCTATCTTCTTAGCGTCAAATATTGATTCTCTTAGGCCTAGATGGAATTCTCCAAAAACTAAAAACAATTAAAACACTTACATATAATAACCTTATAAATTATTTATTAGACTTGTGTCATCATTTATAACTTGAAACCTTTTTTAGGACAAACTGCATGATTAGGCCTTATTAGAGTCAAAAATTTATCTTGGAAGAATGAATCTCCAATAACCTTAATATATTTAATTATAAAACTCAAAATGATTATACATGTTATCCATGACCTTATTTTCATCAAAAATTTATTTAAACACTTTCACTTAGGATATAAAATCTCAATAACATCTTTGTAACTTACTTAGAACTGCCAATTTACCTCAAAGACCAACCATGGTGACTTACACCTACAACACCTGTGTAGACACTTTTCATGATTAATGATGAATGTAAATGGTACTATGATATATATAAAATAGTATAAAATGAAAAAATAATATGGTATAATGTCAAATAATGGTCTTACAAACCAACTTCTTGACCCTATATCACACAATCTTATCTCAACCAGATACGTCATTTTGTGAACAATTTTTCACCATATTCACTAACCTAAAATTATTATTTCAAGCATAAAAATGAATTAAAATTCATAAATAAAATCTTAATTTAATTTTTTACATAATTATAACATTATCATACCCTTAAATGCATCTTCTCATCTTTGCTTAAGTTTTTCACTATTCACACCATTAGGTCTATCTATGACTGGCTAATTTGGACGACCAACATAGCAAACTTGAAGGATGGAACATATACATAAACCATAATGGACATGCATTATGAGTCTATATATTCTTATCCCATTCATTTTATATTCTTTACGAATGCAACTTCTGTGATCTACATCAACTTCTTGAAAAATAATCTTGTATCTATGTATTTTCCCTCTCATCTAACTAACAACCACTAGTTGGAAGTACTTGAGAGAGTTGAATATATTATCCAATATTTTTTATATTTCTTTCAGACCATTATGGTTTATTATGAACAATATATTTCATATCAAGTCCTTATTAGGGTTTTAAGGAGGTTTAATAAAGGTTTTGGTGTTAATGATTGTTCATAAAGGACTACCCATTAATCCAAAACCAATTCTTAGAGATCCTAGTTAGGACCCTTCCCCTTATCTCCTTAATATATTATGATCCTGTGTATAGGTTTTGTGTGCCAAAAAATGTTTGAAAATGCTTCTCATGTCTTGAAACCTCATTCTGTGAACTTGAGAAAGCCTAAAATAGTGTTTCATGCTATTTATTTCAAACCATGACCCCAAACTTTGTGAACATTTATAAAATAACTTATCTTACCTTTTTCCATGTTAAAATATGTATAATTTCCTTATATTATCTCCATGCCTCATTAGGCTAGGTAAGGTCTAAGAGAGGTCTAGGTGTAGGCTTAGTTTGAAGGTCTTACCCCTATAGGTTCACTCTAAAACTCTGATGAATTATTCAATGCTTTTCTATCATGCTCAAATAGTGCCAAACTACCTTCTCATTCTTGTGTTCATTAATTTTCATGTATATACCTTTTCATGTCATGACTAGGATTCCTATGTAATTTTTACATTAATGACCCATATGATCATACAACCATAAGGCATTAGTTGCCTTCAAATTCTCTCTCTTCTTCAAATTCTCTTTCATGACAAAACTCTCTCTTTGTCCTTTGCCACAGTACACACTACCAACTAGGATTAGTCACCTTTGATATCAACCTCATACAAGATGCACCGTTGACATCAATTAAAATACTTAAAATCCCTTTTGAGGTGAGGGAAAAATATTACCTGTAAGTTAAATCACCTTAAAAGGGTATGATAAATGTAAAATCTATGAATGTAACCATATAGCATATATAAGGAAATATGTCTAGGTATATGGAACATTGAAGTACATAGAACTAATGTGATCACATATAGGCCTAAGATACATGATAAATATCATATAAATGTCTAGATAATAATAGTACAATCTCAATAAGCAAACAAGCACACAAATAAAATAACTCAAAATCAAGTCAACACATAATGGTCTAAGGAGACTATAAATAAGGGGCATGTTCAAATGTCATAAAATTTAGTAGACATGAATTAGTCAAATGTCCACAAATGTAAGGAATGATATGTTCAAAACTCCATATAATAAGTATTGTCATATTCAAATGTCCAAGAAAATAAACACATGTATAGGGGCCACACATAATTTATCAAATTCAAATGATCAAAAAATGAAAGCAATAGAAACATAAAAAACTCAAGGAAGTGTGTAAAGGAAAAACTCAAAAATATTGGTTGAATAATATATCAAGAACACAAATAATAACGATATCTCTAAGAATAGATATTTTATTGCTCAGAATTGTAGATACAACATATGCCTATCTCTGGGAAGAGATGTCTATTTTTTCCTTTTTTGGGTTACATATATATTTATACCTATTTTTGAAGGTATGAGGAGAATTTTTAAGGTCACCAATCTTGAGGGAGATTAAATGGTTTGAATTCCATGAATTACAATAATACAAAATTTGAGAAATTATTATTTTTAGAAACTTACTTTTCTTAAAATGTACAATTAAAATTGAAATTTGGGGAACTTCTAGTTGGTTTTTAGGGATAAAAATACATGGATCAAATATTAGTTCCATATCACAATGTTCCAATCATTATTATCTTTCTAACGGATCAAATAGGGAGTCAAATAGAGCTATGGTGCAAAAGTTATGGCTCTCAGAAGTTCTACCACTAATTGGGGTAGGACCGTCACCTGAAGTGTTGCCCAGATCAATAAGTAAAAAAAATGAACACATCATAACTAACCCTGGATGATCAAATGAAATACCATAAAATATAGTTACCCAATTGGCATGAATGTAATTAAAACACTCATGTAGTGTAGAAGTTACTACTTGAAGAGTGTGTATCCAAGGTCATCCCAAAAACATTGAATACACCCATGTACTATAGAAGGTACTGATCAAAGAGTGTATATCTAAGGTGTTGAAACTATTATTTGTGTTTAAATAATGGGTAAGTCCATAATATATGTATCCATAGTGGTTTTAGGGAACAAAGGTTGGAACACATATTCTATGCCCCCATTGGATGTGTTGAGTTGTAGTGTGTGATGATTTATAAAACCTTCTATATATTCACCATTATTAGGTGAGGCATCCTTGGTTTAATATTTTTTTTCTTATTTAATCTCTTGTAGCATACAAAAATGATTCTATTAATCCCTTATTAGTGTTGATATGAGTAATCAATACTTATTCATCCTCCATTTGAAATTGGGTTTTTGTACTAACATTTTCCATTGCTTCATAAATGAGAAGTTTAAAATTTTAAAAATAATACAACAATTAGAAATATAGGAAACCCTATGTGGCATAGGGTTTTATGTTCAAATATTAGGTTCACCATATGTTTAACCCTAATTTAGATTAAGGAATACTACTTGGGTAGATAGCGTTAAGTAATATAGAAATGATAGGGAACAAGGGTGAATATCATATCTACAACATTCTAATTGATTCTCTAAATTCAGATGTATCATATGCTCAATTTATAAATCTAAGATAGGATATTAATGAAAAGTATAGTTATGCTAGATATATAAACATAAAAGAGAGTACATAGTTATTTCTAATGACAACACAATGTTGGATCTGATTAAGATTGGAATATAGTTGTGGATCAATTATTAGATTCTATATATGGTGTCTTTATCTCTCTAGACATTTACATTAGCCTAGGATAGTTACATTGACACTAGTGTCTTAGTTTGATGTTAGGGACATGTATAGAATATTCATTGAAATAAGATGTGACCACCTAGATACTTATGGGTTTAGATTCATCTTTGTTCTAGTGAATTTATATCTAGGTCATGGTTTGTTACTCATATTGAAATGAAAAAACCCTATCTTTTCATTTCAATGTGACCTTGAGGGAAAATGGGTTAATGGGTACACAGTGTCAATCTAACCTATTATAATCACCTAAAAGTGGTAATTAGATGATCAGAGTGTTTCTTGAGTTACGCTATCCCTAGGATTTTTGTAGACCTAGTCTAGAGCCTTATACTTGCATGTTCATCCATTCATCAGACCTTGTTCCCTTTCATAGAGTCAATACACAATTCTTAAACTATCACCTTTGACCCCAATACAACTTTCCTAGAAGTATACCAAAAGGACATTTGGGACACTACAACCACATGGCACTAGTGTCCCCAAATGGATGTTAGTATATGCATCCCTAAATTTTCCTAATAGATACTTTTTCAAATGTGTTCCACTCCTAATGTTATCTTAATATCATTTTATTATCCATACAAGAAATATAACCATATAAATACAAGTCTAATCCACCTCTATTCAAACTAAAGACAAAGTTATGCAAAATCAAGGTACATTATCCATATTTTATCCTACTTTTTATATTTTACCATCTACAACAACCCTAAGTCTAGTTTTCAAACATTCCAAATCTCAAGCGCATTCAAGGCATCTAAGGCCACTCTCATTATAGCATTCAATTGCACATATATCAAGCACTAGGTGTAAGAACTACGTCGAAATTGATCCTTATTTAGAGTATTGGTATCTACGTAACTTTGTACACATAGCAGTGTTGAAGATGTCTAGTCCATCCTATTAATACACTCAAATATTGATCATATGCCACTTTTAAAGAGAACTAAGGTTTTCACACAAAATCAATCTTTCCATGTACAATACATAGCTACATTGTTTGGTCAGATAGGAACAAAACATATATACACAAGCGTAGGTGCTCATCAAAAAGATGAATGATCCCACAAAGAGGACATTATCACCACATAGAGGACAGTACACACAAATGGTGGTACTATCCAAATTATGCATTACTATTTAGTGAATAGATGAATATCAGAATCCTACTTTTGACACTCAGAACTACTTAGATCTCAAGTTTTAAAACCTAGATCATTCATGACAATCTATTTTCACATAAGTCTATATTTTTCCTTATTTACTGTTATTATTAGAAAATAAAAATAAGTCAAATATCATAACACATTAGTAGGTTAATTAATTAAATTTATTTAACTAATTTAGGCATCTCAACTTCTTAACCATATATAGGTAATTACTCTTGTAAAACCCTAAAAATTTAAATCATTTGGTCAACCCATATTACTTAAAGCATTACATAAAACCATAGCTTGGATTTAATTCCTATATTTGTGAAATAAATTCAAGGATGCATACTTCTAATTTTATTATTTTATTTAGACAACCTAACTAAATAAAATCAATTTTACTTTAGGATTTTAATTTATTTTACATTTAATTTAAACTATTGAAAAAAAAATCCTAGCTTTCAAAACCCTAACCCCAGATACTCTTAGGGTTTGTATTATTTTTTATCTTATTTTCATTAGCTATTATTAATTATTTATAATTCACATATTTTTTATAGTATCTCTATTTCAATTTATTTGCTATATGTTATCTTATATATCATATTTAAATACCAGTAATCCAACCCTATAAAAAGGCAATGGAACCTATTAAAAAACCAAATATGAGTCCTTCACATCTTGACTATGTAGAATTTAATGACAATGAATATAATGATGATAAATATAACTAATAACAAGATCAGGTCCATATTGAAGATCAAAACACACTTCCTCCACTTAATGACAATTACATATTTGTGAAAAAAGATGAGGTATTTTAGGGCTTCAAAGATAGAATACGGGAATAGCCCCATGATCATGCACATATTTTACAAGCCATCTTATAAATTAAAAAAAAAAAAAAAATGGTCAATTTGCAACCCCTCCATTTAATGATGTTGTTAAACCTTTAGTAGGGCCCACTCAACTAACTCAAATATCACAACCAAAGATTTTTATTGGATCATCAATGAGAAATACTCCTCTTGATGTATAATACCTTATGTAATAGGTTATCTCTTTGTAATATAATGTGTTACATCTTGAGTAGGGGGAAGCTAAGCCTTCACATGACTTAGATTCCAACATTATATTGCATACACCATGATCAAATCCAATATCATCAACTCCTTTACCATCTATTTGCATGGCACCCAAGCTCAAATTATATGATGGAAAGGGTGACCTAGAGCATTAACTTAGAGCCTTTCACATAACATGCTTAGACTATGTGTCGAATAATTGGCTTCTTACAAATCGCTTTCCACATAATCTAAAGGATTATGCTTTACAATGGTTCTATGATTTTCCTAATCAATCTATCATGAAATTCAATCCTTTATTAGATATGTTCCTAGCACAATTATCTATCAACATTAGTGATAATATATCATATGCATAAGTGGAATAGCTCAATAAAAGTTCAAATGATCCCATAGTTAATTATGTGTTATGGCATACGATAATCTTATCAAAATTGACTAGCCCCATGATAGATAGAGAACTTAAAGATATATTCAAATAGAGTCTTTTACCAAAACTTCATGAAGCAATATTATTCAAAAAGTTTCCCATATTTATAGATATGTGCCACACAACTAAGGAAAGAACGGTTAATCTATTAGAAACAAGCAAACTCAAATACACCAATGGATCAGATTTAACTATTAAAAATTCAAAAAAACCTCCATACAAGGTCAAGACCCTAGAAAACAAAATATATCAAAAGACAATAGTCAACATATATTTATATCCTTCTCCCAAATTGGTTTTATTATCTCCTTAGTATAGTGTCTTCACTAATCTACCTGAGACACCATCATGAGTTTTACAACAACTATTGGAATGCAATGCCATATCTCTCCCTCCCATTAAAGTGGTTGATATGACATGGCCTATTATAAATATTTATTATTCAAATGCATTATATAAGTATCATAGGTCACTAGTCCACACCATAAATAGATGCATTAGCCTAAAGCAAAAGATACAGGACCCTATTTAGGAAAACATTATTGATGTGGGTACACCTAATGAAGCACTAAAACAAAAAATAGAGCCAAATGTACTTAAGATATTTTTAGATCCTTTTCCTAATAATATATATAATGATTTAGGGGGAACATTAGGTGTTCATTATACATACTAGGCTCATCCACTACCAACTTCGTATCACATACTTATAGAGGAGACACATACCCTACATAATATGATTGGCATGTATCACACTACAGTTCCACCTAGACCAATTATCATGTTTTTAGAGGAGGATATTATGGATGATGACACTAATTTACATGTGCTCTTTATATGAGCATATATAGACCACTATCTTATTCATAGTGTCATGGTTGATAATAGGTCAAGAATAATCATGTGCACCATGACACTCCTAAAGTTATTGGGTTACACAAAGTGGGATATTTTCCCTATATATATAGTTATTATCATTTTTAATGGCTATGTTTAGTGTTTCATCAGGGAGATAATACTTCCATTACAAGTGACACCAACACACAACCATTTGATTTTTTTAGTACTTAGTGCAGATGTATTCAAAATATTATTGGGTAGGCTATGGTTACAACAACTCAAAGTCATCCCATCAAAAAAACACTTATGCATAAAGTATATACATGTTATCTAGGTGGTTAAGATTGATGTTGTCTTATATTAGTGTCCTTTTCTCATCCCATCATCAATTCTAGCATAGATTCAAATCACACATCTAACACCACACTAGTTACAGTTCTAGTCCCACTACTAGATATTTCATGAATATCCATTATAGTAGAGAGTATAGATCCTATGCACACATCACAGTGTTCAATATAATCCTCAGAGTAGGCTAGGTTTACTTTTATAGTGACTACACACACACATACTCTCCTTTAGAGACCATTAGTAGAGAAACCGTTAAAATGGAGATATATCATAGATTATAAAAGATCTTGCTCTACACAATATGCACTGAGATTAAATTTATTTGGGTCTATGGTTTCCTATCACAAGGCACCTACATCACTTATAGCTTGTACATCTATTATATGGGTCTCTAAGACCCCTATATTTCACCAACCATCATAGTCAATGACACAACATCATAGTATCACTACTCAAGTAGCTTCAGGTTTAGATTATATAACACACCAGCTCATGGGCTCATAGTTGCCCTTTTAAAGTGCATGCATGAGCACTATTCCACTCTTTGACACAGGTCATGGTAATGGTGAGTCTCCCATGGGAATCATAGGTTATTATGGATCCTACCCTTATACATACTTTTTTTATATCTCTTGCTCCTTGTACATAGTTTATTTTCATATGATTTTACATATATTATACTCAAAAAAGACAAAAATAATATAATAAGTAAAAATATAAAAACATTCAAATATTTTAAAAATACAATTTTTTTATAGATTTTATGCACTACTTTGTTTACATTTATACTATTTTCTAGATATTTCATATTGTTAGGTATTCTAGTTAGTTGGCTTTATCATACACATATGTTTTACTTGTTCTTATTGAGTGTTTGCAAATTCTAGATAAGACTCTTATCCACTACACTAATATAGACCAGTTATCATCGACCTATTGGGGGCATTCACACCCATCTAGGTTTATACATTGCTACATCTTCCCACTTGGGGGCATCTCCCACAAAGTTCATATAACTAGGTTTTATTTTACATACTATACATTCTAGTAATGCATTGATTTACATTGTTATTGATCATTGTTTTTCATTGCTCATTTTTTTTTGACTATCACTATTTAACTTTAGTATATGTGAACCCTAAAATCTAGATATAATTATTTTACACAATTATAATGTTTTTATTTCTAGTTCTTAGATTAGACTTGATTGTGTTCTTATGATTCTTACACCTTTGAGGGAATTTGAATATGCCATTATTCCCTGGCTTCTATGCCACTTCTATGTGTGTATGCCTTGGGCATGTGTCCATGTCCCTTGTGTGTGCTCTTTCATGATTCTATATGGGTAATTTTAAACATGTCCTTCTATGTGTCTCTATGCCAAATTTCTTTCTTTTTATGTATGTGGATACTTGAACATGTCCTTGTATGTTTTCATTCTATGATTTAGTGGTATGTGCCCATATCCATTATATTATGGCCCTTTGTCCTACTTTTTGCATGCCTCATGTGCTTGTATGTTTGTTTCTTTTGTATGCTTCTACATCATGAAACTTGTATTTTCTTGTTACACACACATAATTAACTAGTTTTCAATGCCATGAGGAACCTCATGCATCTACCTATCCTAATTGGGAGCCTTGATGAATATCATGCCCCATCCCCCTAGGTAGTTACATATATTTTATTATTTCTATACATTTATTACATCTATCTTGACACCATTATCTAATTCTAGATTGAAACATACATCTTACATTTCCTCCTATTGCTCAGATACATTTACATTCTAAAGTTATGTTTATACATTTTATTAGAATATTATTCTCCAGTTAAAACATTTTATATAGGTACTTATTTATAGGGAAGTTATTCCATATATTTCACAACTACCCTCAAAAGAAGAGGAATTTATATGGGTTGTTACATAGATCATGATCATATTTTGCTTTTCACATATACATTTCATCACATAGGCTCAATTATAGAGATCAAACATAGGGTAGCCATAGAATAAAATAGAGGTTTAGTAGGTAGTTCAGACCACATAGAGATCAAATCAAGTAGACATTAGTGCC
>JARHVA010001898.1:2095000-2115000 GCA_037957365.1 Torreya grandis | reverse complement strand
AGGGAGGGTAATTCCCTTATTGAGAGATAGTGTGGGGGATCGATGGTATATGGTTGCTGTGGAAAAGTACTTAGATGATGCACTTCCTTCTAGTAGTTTTACTACACTAGACACTACAATTGAGATTACAAATGGATACTTGAGTTCATTGAGACTCATGCTCCATGGAGTTTTGTATCATTGTATTATTATTGATAAAAATATATTATTTATTCATTTATACATCTATAGTAGTGATTGTAATGTTGTATCAGCCATAGTTAAAATTGTATTACTACATTAATGAAATAAATGTAGTTTTTATTATTTGATCAACATTGTTCATGTTTTGTTATGTCATTATATTGGTGATCAGTAGCTAAATGGATTAGATATAAAAATTATGGGGTTAACTAAAAATAATACATTTAGTTAAAGATCATTTAGTTATATTTCTCATGGTGAAATATGTTAGATGAATGTGTGTGTGTGTGTGTGTGTGTGTGTGTGTGTGTGTGTGTGTGTGTGTGTGTGTGTGTGTGTGTGTGTGTGTGTGTGTGTGTTTTAAATTACTCTATTTGGTAAAACCTAATGGCATTGTTACATTGTGGTATTATATCTAAGTTCAAACTCTATGACTTAATGTGTCTACTAACACAAACCTATTATCATGTTAAGTAGGAAGAATAATGGTGCATGCTAGACAACAAAGTGAGAGTAATTTGAAAACTAATCACCCTGTTGATCTAAATCATTTTTCTGCTAAGTAAGTTGTGAGGTTGGATGAAATACTCACAACCATGGAAGAGACTAGAGATAGAATCATGACCATATAATAGGAAGTGCATGGGCATGAAGAGGATAATGTTTAGGATGAACCTAAAGAGCATCTTATTAATCAGGAAAATATTCAAGGGCAGAGGCATGAGGAAGTGTCATAAGATACAAGAGCTCAAGTATCTATAGAGTTGGAAAATGACATGAAAAAGGTGAATTTACCCAAGTTAAATGGAGCTATATTAGGACATGGAGAATAAGTATGGATAATAGAGATGGAGAAATATTTTAGGAATCAAAATTACTATAAAGTCATGAAAATAGTCTGGAGAGCATATCAACTTGATAGTAAAGTAGCAACTTGGTGGGCAAACAAGAAGCTTGAGATGAACCTCGACTCAATCAACACCACTTGGGAATAGTCTGTGACATTATTTAGGTCACGATGGCTTCCATAACTTTAATTTGATCAAAATCTTATAGTTTTATAGAATATTAAGCAAGAAGACCTATCAGTTAATGAATAATGGGAATAATTCATTAGTCTCCTTAAGTATGTACCTCGATATCAGGTAGATTAGAGGTTCAAGATCAAAAAAATCATCATGATATTAAAAACAAAAATTGGTTGTGGATTAGATGTGCATGGGCCATCTACCATGGATAATGACTTTGAGAGGGTAGTCAAGGAGGAATAGAAATTGAAATATCTATCCCAAGTCAGAGATAATTTTAAGAATAAATTTGGAAGTTCTAAATTAACCTTCATAACAAAGAATTGGAAGTAGAGCAGTGGAGACTCCAAGAGTCAGTTCAAGAACCAAAATGCTAAATTAAATATTGGTTTAGGTAAAAATAAACCTAGTAATGGTTTTAATGGAAACCAATAGTCTAATAGGAAAGGACCACCTAGAGGTTGTTTCATTTGTGGAGGTGACCATTATACTTGAGAGTGTACTCAAGACAATTTGAAGAACAAGGGTTATGCTTCTCAACAGGGTACATTTCAGTAGTGGATTCATGTAGCTGTTGATAATCATCAAGTTGACTATCAGGTATTTTGTTTGATCATCCAATTTCTATTTTGATTGACATGAAAGCTATAGAAATTTTCATTTCTCCTAGAATGATTAGTAAATTTTATACAAAATCTAGAGTTATGGAAAATGCATGGTCAATATAGTATGGAAATGACTTAAAGGTTAAAATTAATATGTTTTAGTCAAAGTTGAGATTAGGTTAATAGAATTAACTATAATAATTCATTTATATGCTACACCAATAGGGTCATATGATGTGATTCTAGGAGTCAATTGGCTTGAAAATCATAAAGCTAAGGTTGACTGCTATCTAAAGAAGGTTGATTGCCAAGATGATTTTTGAAGTTAGACACAACTTCAAGGAGAGAAAAGGGTGTTGAAGATTAGGTAAATTTATAAAATTCAACTCAAGAAATCTTGGAGGAAGGGATTTTGGTCATTTATCATTAATATAAATGAGACAAAAGAATCTAAGGAACTATCCATTAAGGATTATCCTTTTCTAAGAAAATTTTAGGATGTGTTTCTAGAGTAATTATCTAGATTTCCACCCAAATATGAGTTTGATTCATTGATTGGTATCATACCTAGATCAAAACCATAGTTTAAGGCACTGTGTAGGATGATGACCATTGAATTAGTTGAGTTAAAATCTCAAATTTAGTAGTTATTGAAAGTACTAATTCAACCAAGCATCTCACCATGGGGTGCACTAGCAGTCTTCATTAAGAAGAATGATGGTACTCTTTACATGTGTATTAATTACAAGATGTTGAAAAAGGTGATGATTAATAACATATATCCATTTCTATACATTAAGGATCTCTTTGATTAGATATGAGGGGCAACAATCATTTTTAAGAATGATCTTAGAGAAGGGTATCATTAGTTGAGAATATAGAATGAGGATATTACTAAAACAATGTTTAGAACTTGACATGGCCACTATGAGTTCATAATGTTACCTGTTGGGTTGACAAATACTTTAGTAGTATTTATGAATCTTATGAATAGTGTGTTTAGAGATTACCTGAATCATTTTATTTTGGTCTTTTTAGATGACATAATCATATATTCCAAGGATGAGGAAGATCATCTTCAGCATTTGGAACTAGTTTTGTAGTGATCGCAAAAGCACAAGTTGTATGACAAGTTGTTTAAGTGTCCATTTTTCCAAAAGAAAGTGTAGTATTTAGGATATATTATCTCCACATATGGTATTTAAGTATATCCAATGAAGTTAATATCTATAATGGAGTTTATAGTGCCTAAGAATGTTCATGAAGTAATAAGTTTCATGAGATTAGTCAATTATTATTGGGAATTTATTCTAAATTTCTCTAAGATAGAAAATCTAATTACTTCTCTTCAACATAATAATTAGAGTTTTGTCTAGTTAGACAAGTATGAGATATCCTTTCAAGAGTTGAAAAGGAGGATTACTTCACCACAAATACTTAGAGTTCCCAATCATAATGGTCAATTCTTAGTGATCATAGATGTATCTAAGGATGGAATTGGAGGAGTTTTTATGAAAAATGGCTTAGTTGTAGCATATGAATCATAAACAATGAAACCGTACGAGGTGAATTATTCCCCTCATGATCTAGAACTTATAGAAATTAAGCATACCTTTCAAGTTTAGAAGCATTCTCTATTGGGAAAGTCATTTGAACTCAATATTGATAACTTGGGACTCAAGTACATCTTCACCTAACTGAACCTGAATGCTCATTAGAGATGATGGTTAGAGTTATTATCTAATTATGATTCTGATATTAATTATATCAATGGAAAGGATAATAGATTTATTGATGCTCTAAATCATATAAGGTACATAGAAGTCATGTATAATACCAAAAGTTCTTTTGAAGGTTAGGTAATCAAATTCTTGCCAGGAGATGAATTCTATAATCAATTCAAGAAAGCATTGTCTAAGAATGCTCGGAATCTTAGGTATAAAGGATAAAGGATAGATAATGATAGTCTTTTTAGGTACAATGGTAGGATGTATGTGACTAATAGAGATAATTTGAGGAGCACATTACTAAAGGAACTATAAAATGCCACATACTTAGGACATCTAGGTGTAACCAATCTCATGGTTGAACTAAGACCACTCTGTTTTTGGAAAGGAATCAAGAAAGATGCAGTGGATTTTGAGTCTCATTTGTTTGGAATGTAAGCATGTGAAATTTAAACATGTGCATCCAATAATATTTTTATATCCACATGATATATCAAAGTGGAAGTGGTAGGTGATTAGCATGGAGTTTTTATAAGTTTTGATGTTATCACATAACTAACATGATATGATCCTAGTTGTATTTGACAAACTAACCAAGGTAGCACACTTCATACTAGGAAAATTAATAGATGATGGATCTATGCTTGTAAAGATATTAATGAAAGAGGTTTACCAATGGCATGGTTATCCAAATAATATCATTTTGTATCTATATTAAAGGATGAATTCTAAATTTTGGTTGACTTTGAATTTAGGTCTGGGTACATAGTTAAATTTTAGCACTACTTATAACCTAAAAACTAATGGATAGATAGAGTGAGTTAATTAGGTTTTATAATATATCCTTCATATTTATTTCATAGATAAAAATTATAAGTGGGATTATTACCTTATATTGGTTTATTTTTATTGTAAAAACTCATAAAAATTAGTGTTAAATATGGCTCTATTTGAGGCATTATACAGAAGGAGGTGTAGAACACCAATTAGCTAGGTCAGGTTAGTGAATAGGGTAGTCTTTGGACCTGAGATGCTTTTAGGAATGGAAGATAAAGTTAGGACAATTAGGTAGAGGTTGGCCAAGGCCAAATATAGACATAAAAGTTATTCTAATCTGAAGAGAACAAGAAGCTAGTTTTATGTAGGTGATAAATTGTTTCTATGGGTTAAGCCTTAGAAAAGCTTGACTAAGTTTGGAAAGTTATCTAAAATTTCACTGTGATATGAGGGACATATTGATATTTTTGAGATAAAAACATAAAAACATCCTGTACCCTTAGGGAGACCCATTAATTTTCTATGAAAAATCTTTAAAGTGACCAAGGAAACCTTTTTCCAATAGCTAATAGAAACTAGAGATTTGGGTTTTGTTTGTAGCTTGCAAGGTTGTAAAGTGCACCCAAACCTCCAGTTCTATATTTTAAAATACCTAGTATAAATTATATATTTGATCAAAATTTTAAATTTTTAAAAATTTCAAAGTGTACCCAAACCTCTAATTCCTTCTCATCCAATTCCCAATAGAAACAAGAACTTTGGTTACACTTTGCAAGTTATAAATTATAAAGAGAACCCTACCTTATATCATTCACCACACCCATAGAAATGGAAACTATGGTTTTAAATTGAAACTTGAAAAGTTAAAAAGTGCAATTGAATTTCCAATTTCTATAGTTTACCATACCCATGAAAACTAGAACCCTAGTTACACATTGTAACAATACAAAGTGCAACTAGAGTTCCAGTTTTTTTATTCCATGGAACCAAGTCACTCTACAAAAAGTGGAGATGAAAGTTAAATTTTTTAATTTTGAAATATTGAAAAATTACACAATGACTCCAAAACCCCACTTCTCTTATTATTTTCCCAACCCTAATTAGCATTATTTGTAGAGTTTCATTAATAAAGCTAGGTTTTTTTGGGTCATTTGTTTAACATTTGAGAAATTAGAAATTGGATATTTGAAATAAGCCTTTGAATTCCATTCAACACAATTGGGAACTCAGATGCCACATTCACCTCCCTCTTTTGTAATCACTTCCACATCATCCACAATATCCATTAACACTCCATTGATCACTAATACCACTCAATAGTACATGGCTATATATTATGTCATTCTAACTATAATCCCACTATCCATCCCAACCATTAGGGTAGCTAATAATCCATATTCATCTTCCATCACACTCCACATTTGATCTAATGTGAGTGTTCCCACTATATTGATTGATTCATTAATTGCCTTAGATTACACACTTCCATAAGTTCTCTTATTTTGACTACCCATACCTACCCCTCCACTTGTGTCATTCACAGCTCTCACACCCCTGATAAGCATAGGTCATCCCAATTCACCCATTCAAATATCCATTTATTCTACTCTATCAATAAACCAAGCCACCACCAAGGAGGTTGAGATAGAAGGACCCATTAATACAACTAAGGTTATTCAACCCATAAATGGCAAAGAGATAGTGAAATCATCAACTAAGTATTCAATGAAAACATTAATGATAAATAAATCACTTGTCATATTAACCACTAGTATAGCAAATTTAGATACACATTTGAAGATGACAGTGCCAGGTTCATAGGATACCACTCCAAGCTAGCTAGTACAATCAATAACAAATAAGTAGAAAGAAATGGTGTCTCCCAACACACTATACTTTGGTCTATTAAAGGAATCCAAAAGATCAAAATGAGGCCCCAGGACCATATCTAGGATATCATATGATTTAATAGGGGAGAGATATGTGGAAAGATCAGTCCCCATAGAAGAAAAAGAAAAGGAAGATCTAGTTGTGGGGGATTATCAAGTATTTAAAGTGTACCTAGGTCATCCAATAAGAGAGGGACTGAAACATGTTGTTTAGTCAAGAATTATCTCTCTTTTTAAAAACATAGATAGTGAAATGGTCACAAAGGATGAACTAAAGAATAAATTTGAGAAATTGATAACTAACCTAAAGAAGTTCATCGAGCCAGTAGCCCAACTGACATAATATCTTGCTCAATTACCTAATAAAGAAACATTTGAAGTAATGATATAGATTAGTACTATGAGAAGGGACAAAAAATATTGGACTAAGGAACTCATCATGAAAATAAATAGAGTGATAGATCTAGTAATGGACTATTACAAGACTCTAAAGGATGATCAAACATATTTGAAAGTAGAAATAAGTAAGTATGAGGAAGAGATTAAAAGACTGAATATTTTCTATCCAAATTTGTAGGCTATTGACCTAATTAAGGCTAATACCCTCATACTAGATAATATTTTGAAGATTTCTATAAAGCATGAGGAACTAGATAGGGTAGCCCATTTTTGATTCAGGATACTCACTAAGAGTATTAATAAGGCAAAAGTTACATGTGATAAGGCCACTAATACAATCTATGACATTGAAGATTTGCTTAGTAAATTGTCATTTTAAGAAACAAATCATCAAGATCAAATCCTTTTAGTTCAAAATGTTTAGGAAAAATTCAAAGGAGTAGTCAAGAGAGAGTCAGCATGGGATACAACATTCAAATTGAGTTCTATCAACTGATTCATTAGGTATCATAATACAGTGGATCAGATGCGGAAAGACACTCAAGTATATAGGGATGCATCTAGGTAACTATCTAAAGTAATGGTAGAATGTGATATCAGTAAACTTTATTAACTTGGTCCTGATGAGGATCATCTCCAAGAGATTTTCAGCAACTTTTATACTTACATTGAGAAGATACAAATAAATCAGGATAAGGAATATTCAGAGGTCATGGTTGTGGACTAATTCTTTCAAATGAATTGTAAAAATAGATTTTGTAAATTACATTTCTTTA
Organism: Torreya grandis; assembly: GCA_037957365.1. Classification (NCBI taxonomy): domain Eukaryota; kingdom Viridiplantae; phylum Streptophyta; class Pinopsida; order Cupressales; family Taxaceae; genus Torreya; species Torreya grandis. The sequence goes on along the minus strand of JARHVA010001898.1, from coordinate 2,107,616 downwards.
TTGTAAGAAACAATGTAAAAGTATAGGTTGTAAATTTCAACTATAATTTTGACAAATCTTTTTGAGAAAGAGCCACTCGCAATTTTGAAGTATGTTTTTGACAAGATTTAAGATGCAGAAGTGAAACTTTTAAATTACACTTTTTATTTTGACAATGATTGACTTGCTTAACTTGAAAAATATCATTTTATAATTTACACTTTCCTTTTTTTCAATTTGAATGACTTAAAAGGTTGTAAAAGTCTCTACTAAAAAATACAAATTAGGTTTTGCAAGTTATAACAAAAAATATCTAAAATAATTCACTTTACCAAGTAATAGTTCATTTTGGCACCCCATTTATTTAAATAGATAAAATTTGTATAACTCAAGGAAGAGGAAATTTGAATGAATATTCCAATGGATTTATCCACTCCTCCAACACTTATTGAAGCACCTAGTAGTTTCATGTTTCTTTACCAATTTTCTACTCCACCAAGGATGCCATTCCAAACTGAAGAGGATGCCATTTGCATGAAGTTCCTAGATTTTCTTGATTTTTGACTTGGTGTAAGGTTTTTTTAACTTACTCTCTTTAAATAGAGTGTTTTTGTATAAATATGGGTTCCTAACATACCCTATCTATCATTTTTATTGTTGGGGAATTATTTTGTATTTTGAAGAATTTATCCACTACTTTAACCTAGAGAATGATAATAGTTTCAAGTTTTTCCTTGCTTATATATGTTATTTTTTTGTATGAAAAAATCTTTATTTTATTTGTAAATGCTTCAAGTATTATTTTAATCATATATATTCATTTGTGGGATTCACTTCTTCCCTTTTAAAATCTTATTGAGGAAAAATAGAGAACTTTGTTCCTTCTATGGTAAGTGCCCAATCTTACCTTTGGTTTCATACTTGTATAAGTTTTTTCTTAAATACATTTTAGTATATTAATTTTATAATACATTAATATAAATCAACAATTAATTTCTATTATAATCACTTGGGGTAATCACCATTTTCCAATTTTAAGATTTAGTTTAAAACTCTTTTCCTCACAAGTCAAACCCTAGTTACAAGCAAGATTACTAAGAGTAGTATTTTGAATTGAAATGGAAATACATAAATGTAACTAAACTTAGAGAAAGGAATCTATCCTTCTCCAGAGGTTTACCTTAATTAGCCAAGGTCCCATAGGTTGGAGGTAATCCTATTGTGTCAATAGATTTCACATAGTTTTTAAATCACACTATATAACATAATACCACATAAAGACATGTACAAAATCAAAGTGATCATAGTTTTTAGCATGCCTAGTGGGACATAAAGATCATAATTAAGATATTGGTGCTATTCTCAACAAGCATTTTATGAGCCTCATACACATTTTAAAAAAACACTTGGCAACTCCACTATTTTATGGATTTAGGAAATTCATGTTTATTTATGCCAAATATACATAAAATATCATCTACTAAGGGTAAGATAACCAACTAGCAAGAATTTTAATTTCTATATAAAAATAAATCAAGATCAGTTGTACCTTATACTAGAGTATATATTCCAAATCTATTTGCATCTGGTACAAAGAACCACAGTTGTTTCATACCTCCTATTATGGTCCTAAGATATTAAAATTTGATAGCTTTAAATGGAGGTAACCCACTTCAGTTGGCCCAGTATGATGATATACCCACCTAAGCTCTGAAAAGCCTTCTATATTTTACTAGTGAAACTTCAACTACTCCCATTGAACATATATGATATATTGATAACATCTATTTATTTCATAATATAACATAAGAAAATGTTGTAATCAGACTTATTTCTTCCTCATTCATGGGTAAAGCCTTACAGTGGTATATAAGTATACTTCCCAATTCCATTCATGTATGGGATGATCAAGGGTCTACCTTATGCATGAAATTTAAAGATAAGAGTGACCACCTCTCCCTAGTTAAATATCTAACCATTATTAAATGGTCTCCTCATAAGTTCATGAGTGATTTCAATTTCCATTAAAAAATATGTGGAATAGAATCCTAGTGTTGATCAAGACAACCTTGAACAATGATTTCTTGTATTAATTAAGAGCCTTAAATAGTGATATAGTTGTCAGGATTAGGTTAATGGGTTTTACCACACTCCTTAGTGATTATGAAATTGTAACAAGAGAATAAAATTACCTCATTCAAGTTGGAAAAATTACCCCACAACCTCCAATGCTGCTATATCCAGAAGTGCCTCCCACACAACCCAATGTATCCTTAATTCCAACCATAAAAAGTGCACTAGATTTGAATCCTTCCCCTTTTAATGATTTATATGAAGCTTATTCAATGATTAAAATCTTTGATAATGAATTAGCATCTATGAAAAGGTAACAATACTAAAATCACAAGCCTTATGAACAAGCCAACCAAACATACTACCCTAATACATAGCCATACCAAGGTGGCTCATAACACCAATGTTAAGCTATATAAGCAAATCCTCCAAACATTCATGCTCTACCTACACCATGTAATTCTAAATCCGTTTTACCTATTCACAATAACTTGGCTTAAGAATACAAGTGGTGTTATCTTTATGCTCAACCACATAATCATAATGCTTATCTTAATGGTGTCATCAGTCAAGCCTTGATGGTACAAAGCATATCAAACACCCATGGATATAAATAAGAAGCTATATCCTAGTTGGAATATGTACAAAATCCTACTCAAAATGAGGCTACTCTTTTGAACTGGTAAGAAGACTTTTGTGGTGTAAATCCAGAGGAAGATTTTACCAATGATGGTAGTTCAGTGGTAGTGAAAAAATGAGATAATAATAGAGAAATAAAAGGTGATCGACCCACAAAATTTGAGGAAGAAACAAATTTTAAAGTTGTACAAGAATATTAAAAAAGAAACATAGTTTAGAGACCACCCAATGTGCTAATGGGCTAATCAAAGTCAAAATTACTGACCCCAAATCTTGTAAAAATAGATATAGCTCCCACAAATTCACCAACAAAGGTTGGTAACATTCCTTTCAATATTTTAGAACAAATTAAGAAGACTAAATTGAATGTCACTATGTTGGAAGCACTTTCTATTCCAACATAGAGGGACTTGATTTAGGAAGTTATAAAAAAAATCCAAATAACTGATAAAGTCCCAGCTAAGGGACCCACTATTGTGATTACTTTATGTCAACTTAAAATAAACATAGAAAAGTAAAAATGGTAAGCTTCCCCATTTTAATTTTCACTTATAGTTTGGAAAAATATCATACATAACTTCATGGTAGACTCAAGGTCTATCAGTTGTATTATGCCCAAGAAAATAACTAATTCTCTTGGTATTACATATACACCTATCGCAAAAGGTGTGGTTCAACTGGATGGGACTAATGTTCAAATAGTCTAGAATATAAAATGTTTAAACCTTACCATCCATTTATGTCTAAGCTTGTTAATATCCCAAGATATATCAGTTATTAACCTACCCCCTACTTTTCTATCTACCTTTCTTGAGACTTCAATGAAAAAATGGGAGGGTATCTATCTACTAATTGGTCCCAATGTTGTTTAGGACAAGATATAGAACTAGAGTGATAATAATAGTTCAGACAATTACTAAAGACTACATTGAGTCCTACACTCTTAGCCCTATGGATATAAATTTTACATTAAAATATAAAGAGGAGAAACTTGACCATGAGGTTACAACACCCATGGAAGAAATCATAGACACTCATCTAGATAAATGAGGATCAAATCTCTAACTTGATCTTGATGATTATGTGAAATAAATTAGGTTTGGTATGTATTAAATTAATGAATGTGATGTAATCATCCCAAACCTTGTGAAACCAGCTAAGGATCTCTATGGAATATGTCAACTTTTCTTTGATGGGTCAAGAAACAAGAATGGTGTAGGTGTAGGTATTATTTTGATATCTCCCTAAAAGGAGATTTATTTCTATTATTTCAAACTTTAGTTTAACTATACTAATAATGTGGCTAAATATGAAGAATTGAATCAAGGTTTCCAACTATCTAAAGGAAGGGGACTATAGTCACTACAAGTTTTTGGTGATAATGAACATATCATTCAACAAGTAAGATATAAAATAATAACCTGTTATGATATTACAAACACATGTTTTAGGACCTGTTAGAATATTTTATCACTTTAAACATTTAAGTAGTACCTAGAGCATAGGAAAAGGATATTAATCACATGGCGTCAGTGGGTTCTTAATATAACCTACCTGAAGAGATAAAGAAGAAAAAAAACTAGCATGTAAAATTGATTGTGAGACCATTTGTTCATGATGATGTAACCAATTGGCAAGTTTTTGATAGTGATCAATAAATTGTTAATTTTGTACGAGATGAGGCTAAATTCTTAAAAAAAAATTATTCAAGACTCCAAGAACAATATGAGGATCAAATCATTCAATTAAAAACAAAAAAATTACCCATGGGTCTTGTTACTTTGGAAATCATCTTTAACTCTGATAATCAGCTGAAAGGTGAGAATAAAAACATCATGGTTAATGAAGAATAATATGAGCTAGTAGTCATCTCATAAGGCAAAGCATTAAAAATTGAAAAGGTATGAAATACTTTCAAAAATCAAGATTTTATTAAGTGGTGTCAAGAATTTGATAATAAATTCACTTGGAGGTATATAGATATTACGGATTTTGACCCTAGTTTATCCTAACACACAATATAACTTGACCCAAATACAAATAATTTTAGCTATAGGTAGATACCAATTAGTCTAAAAATATAACCCTTGATGAAGAGTGAGTTATCCAAACTGATAAAGGCTAACATCATTTTCCCTATCAAACACTCATCTTGGGTTGCTAATTTGGTCCATGTTAGGAAAAAGATTGGTGAAATCAAGCTTTGTGTAGATTTTAGAGACTTAAACAAAGCATACTTAAGGAATATTTATCCCATTATAACCATGGATAAAATCCTTCAAACTATATCATGATATAAAATGTTTTCCCTTCTAGACAGTTATTCTGGATATAACCAAATCCTAATACAAGAATCAGACTAGTTGAAAACTTATTTCACCATAAAATGGGGCACATATGCCTACAAAAGGATTATTTTTAGTCTAAATAATGCTGATGAAACATTCCAAAGAGCCATGGATATGAATTTTTGGGGTTTGATAAACAAGATGATCTTGGTGTACCTAGATGACATCACCATTTATTTAAAACATGTTGATGACCACTTAGATCACCTTAGGAAAGTATTTGAAAGGTGTATATAATTTGGAGTTTCCTTCAATAAAAAAAGTGAATTTTTCAATTCATGAAGGGAAACTAATAAGACACATTATTTCAAAAGAGTTTCTTGTAATAGACCCATAGAGAGTAAGTGTTATATCTTCACTAGCACTTCTGAGCCATAAAAATGGATTACCAAGTTTCCTAAGAAAGATTAATTTCTTAAGAAGGTTCATTTCAAAAAATTTCACCATAGCCAATCCCCTTACTGCCATGCTTAAGAACGGGGTCTATTTTAGCTAAACATAGGAAGGAACAAGTTGGCTATTTCTCAAGCCCTTACCCTGGTTAACCCCAACTACAAGAATTATTTCATTCTCTATGATTTTTGAGGGGAAGGTAACATATAATCTATTCTAACCCAACATAATAAATAATATTTGGATCATCCAAATACTTCTTCATTTTATCTTTAAAGTATTATGAGGAAAAGTACAGTTTTGTGGAGAAGCAAGTTTATACCACAATAAAAGTTCTAAAAAAGTTCAAGCATAAGCTCTCTAATAATAAAATTCATCTCATGATAAGTTACCCAAGTGTTAAGGAGTTCCTATTGAGCTAGGAAATAAATGAAAAGAGAATAGGTTGGATCAAAAGTCATTGAATATGATGTGAAGATCAAAATAATTAATCTTGTAAGAGGAAAGGACTTATGTGAATAACTTAATTATGATATAAATATCATTGATGTAGTTTATAATGCAATATATGCTCAACATGTATTACAACCAACAACTCCACACCTAATAAATAGCTAGATCCATGACATGACCATCTTCCTATAGACTGATGAGTACCCATATGATTTCTAGTAGTCCAAGAAGAGGTATTTCAGACTCCAATCTATTCTTTATGTTCTTATTGATGAAGTATTAGATAGAAAGATATGAATAGAGTTATGCTGAGGTGTATCAAACATAATCAAATTCTCAAGGTGCTCAAGGAGTTTTATGATGGCTCATCAAGTGGATGTTTCTCTACAAGAACCACTACCATCAAAATAATGAGGGTAGGTTATTATTGGCTTCAACTATTCAAAGATGCCCATAAATGGATGTGTATTTATGAGAAGTGTGCCTATTTTTTAGGCAAGTAAATATTAGTAGCTTTCCATCTCAATCTAATCCAAGCTAACCAAAATTTTTACCAATGGGGATAGAATTTCATTGGCATGATCAATCTAACATTGAGTACAAGACACAAATGGATCCTAACAACAACTGATTATTTCACTAAATGGATTGAAGTGGTTGCATTGAAAGATAACATAGAGGCATCTATCTTAAAATTCATGGATGGCATTATCACTAGATTTGGTGTTCTTTACACCATTATCTCAAATAATGCCAAATCTTTTGTGGGCACTCAGGTGAGTGAATGGGTGGTAAGGCACAATGTATACCTAAATACCTCTTCCAATTATTACCCATAAGGTAATGGCTTATCTGAATCTACTAATAAAAATATCATAAGGATTATCAAAAGGATAATGGAGGATAACCAAAGGATATGAGGGACAAAGTTAAAATCAACACTTTAGGTTAACATGATCATTCCCAAGAGAGCCATTGGCAATTATCCATTCATGTTAGTATATGGAAGGGAAACTAAAGTTTTATTGTCAATTGAGTTGCCATCTCTAAACTCAATCATCAGTTGGAATTGATTGAAAATGATGAAATGATAGTATGGTTGATGAAACTCATAGAGATAAAAGAGGTCAAGAACTAGTGAATGCAAGTTTTGAAAGCAAATCAGGCTCAAATAAAGAGAAATTTTGACAAAAAATCATCTAACAAGAGCTTCAATGAATGAGACACAGTTCTAAAATGGGATGCTAAAAGAGATAAACCAAGCAAGCTTAAAAAATTTGATACAATATGGAATGGTCCATACATCATTACTTAGTAGAAGGTAGCAAATGCATTCCAAATCTCTAGGCTCGATAGATCAGATCTACCTATCCCAGTCAATGGGATATACCTTAAATCTTTATTTTGAGGTTGAAATTATTTCCAAAAAAATTTATATATATTAGGATTAGTTGGATTTTACAATAAGCACTTTTTCACAAGTCTAAAATTCATTAGGCTTTTTTGTTTCCTTAGCTTATCTTTTAATTTTTGCCTATTTTATTCTTCTCTAGTTAAAGTGTGTTAAGATTAGAATGGCTCCATTCCCAATGAACTAGAAGGCTACTAGAAAGAAATTTATTAGAATGAAATCACCCTATAGAGGTCCTAAAATATGTTGATAATTTTGAGATAAAAATATCAAAACATCTTGTACCCTAAGGGAGACCCATTAAATTTTAGGGAAAAAGATTTAAAGTAACCAAGGAAACCTTTTTCCAATACCCAGTAGAAATAGTGTATTTGGGTCTAGTTTGTAAATTACAAAGTTTTAAAGTGCACCCAATCCTTCGCTTCCCAATTTTTACATACCCAAATAAAACTAGATATATGATTTCATTTTATAACTTTGTAAATTTTCAAAGTGCACCCAAACCTTTGCTTCCTACTCACCTAATGCCCAGTAGAAACTAGAACTTTGATTTCACTTTGCAAGTTGAAAATTGTAAAGGGAACCCCACCTTCCACCTTTCACCATACCCATAGAAACTATAACTATGATTTCACATTGTAACTTGAAAATCCATAAAGTATAATAAAATTTATATATTCTATCAAGTACCATACCTATGAAAATTAAAACACTGATAACACTTTTCAACTTTCAAAATTACAAAGTGCAACTCGAGTTCCACTTTTTACCCTTCCTCCTTACCCACAAAAAATGGAACCTTGATTGCACATTGAAACTTTTTAAAGTTGGAAAGTGTTACTCATGTTCCACATTCTCATTTTCATGGCACCAAGTAATTCGATGTAAAGTGGAGATTAAAACATAAAATGCAATTTTTCAAACTTGAAAAATTGCATGATGATTCTGAAGCCCCACTTCTCTCACTATTTTCCCTACCATCACCATAATTATCATTAATTACAGGGTTTCATTTATAAATCTAGGTTATTTTTGGGTCATTTGTTTAACATTTTTGAAATTATAAATTAGAGATCTATAATAAGCCTTTAAATGCCAATAAACATAGTTAGGCACTTAGAATTCACCTTCACCTCCCTCTTCTAGTAATCACTTCCACTTCATCCCCAATATACACTACCACTCCATTGATCATTAATACAACCTATTAGTAAATCACTAACGATTTAATCATTCTAACCAGAATCCCACTAGCCATCCCAACCACTAGGATAGTTACTTCTTCATTTTCATCTCTCATCACACTCCTCATTTCATCTACCCTAAGTGTTCCCACCACATTGATTAATTCATTCACTACCATGGATTCCACACTTCCACAGGTTCCCATATTCCAATTACCCATGCCTACCCCTCCACTTGTTTCATTCCCATATCCCATACCTCTAGTAATCATATCTCAACCCACTTCACCCATTAAAATATCCATTTCATCCACTCCATCATTAACCCAAGCCCCGACCAAAAAGGTGGAGATAAAAGGATCCAATAATACAATTATGGCTTCTCAACCCACAAATGGTTAAAAGATATAAAAATCATTATTCAAGGATTAAATAGAAAAATAAATGATAGATATAACACTTTTCATAATAATCACTAGTGTAGCAACTTCAACTATATATTCATAGATGATAGTGTCAGGTTCACAATTTACAACCCCAAGCAGGCTAGCATAATCAATAATGAATAAGTAGAAATAAATGGTGTCTCTTAGCACACTAGACTTTGGTCAATTAAAGGAATCCAAAATATCCAAGGTAGTCCCCAAGACCATATCTTGGATATCATATGATTTAGCATGGGAGAGATATGTGGAGATAATAATCCCTCACTAGACAAACAAAAGGGAGATCTAGTGGTGGGGGATTATCAAATATCTAAAGTGCACTTGGGTCATCCAATAAGAGAGGGACTAAACTATTTTTTTTAGTTAATAATTATCTCTCTTTTTGAGAAGATGGACAATGACAAGGTCACAAAAGATGAATTGAATAATAAATTTGAGCAGTTGACAATAGCCCTAAATAAATTCATTGGCCTAGTAGCCTAGACAACACAATCTCTTGCTAAATTCTATGATAAAGAAATATTTGAAGCAATGAAAAATATTTGTACTATGGGAAGGGCCAAAAAATATTGGGCTGAGGAACTCATCAAGAAAGGAAACATAGTGATAGAGCTAACAATAGACTATTACAAGACTTTTAAGGATGATCAAGCATCTTTGAAAGTAGAATAAGCAAGTATGAGGAAGAGATTGAAAGAATGAATCTTTTATTTCCAAATTTATAGGCTATTGACCTAATTTAGGCTGACACTCTCATATCAAAGAAGATATTAAAGAGTTCTTAAGAGCAGGAGGAGCTAGATAGGGTAGCCCATTTCAGAATGAGGATACTCATTGAGAGTATTAATAAGGCCAAGGTTACATGTGAAAAAACCACTAGTATAATCCATGACATTTAATATTCAATTATTAAATTTTCATGTGAAGCAATAGATCATCAGGGTCAAATACTTCTCATTTAGGAGGTTTAGGATAAATTCAAAAGTGTAGTTAAAAGAGAGTCAACATGGGATACAACATTCAACTTGAGTTCCATCAATTGATTCATCAGGTATCACAATACACTAGATCATATGGGGAAAGACACTCAAGTATATATGGCTACATCTAGGGAGCTATCTGAAGTAATCGCATAGTTTGAGATCAACAAGCTTTATTCACTTGGTCCTAATGAAGATTCCCTCTAAGAGATCTTCAACAACTTTGATGCTTACATTAATAAGATACAAGAAAATAAGGATAAGGAAATTTTATAGGTCATGGTTGTGGACTAATTATTAAAAATTATTTATATAAATACATTCTATAAATTAAATTTCTTTGTTGTAATAAACATTGTAAAATTGTAGGTTGTAAATTACAACTATAATTTCAGCGTCTTTTTTTGAGAAAGAGCGACTTGTAATTTTCATGTATCTTTTTGAAAGGCTTTAAGTTACAAAAGTGAAACTTGTAAATTACAATTTTTATTTTGAAAAATTTTGAGTTGATTAACATGAAAATACTCATGATGTAACTTACACTTTCCTTTTTATCAAGTTGAATAAATTAAAAAATTATAAAAGTCTCAATTGAAAAATTTAAATTAGGTTTTGTAAGTTATAACTTAAAATATCTAAAAGCATTCAACTTTACCAAGTATTAGTTCATTTTGGCACCCCATTTCTTGGAAGAGATATCATCAACATAACTCAAGGAAGAGGATGTTTTCATGAAGATTCTAATGGATTTGTCCACTCCTTTAGAACTTGTTAAAGCTCCCAGTAGTTGAATGTTTCTTTTCCATCCATCTACTCCACTAAAGATGCCATTCTAAACTGAAGAGAATGATATTGGCATGAATTTATCATATTTCCTTGATTTTTAATTAGGCATAAGGTTTTATTAACTTCCTCTCTTTCAAGAGAGTGTGTTTTTATAAATATGGGTTCCTAATGTAGCCCATCTATCTTTGTTGTTATTGGAGAAATTATTTTTCATTTTGAAGAATTGATATACATGTTGTAACCAAGATAATGATAATAAATTGAAGTTTTTATTTCCTTATATGTGTTATATTTTTGTATGAACAACTCTTTATTATATTAATGAATTATCTAAGTCTTGTTTCAATTATATAGATTCATCTATGGTATTTATTTTTTCCCTTTTGAAAGCTTATTGAGTAAAAATGAAGAACTTTGTTCCTTATATGATAAGTGCCCAATATTACCTTTGGTTTCATACTTGTATAATTTTTTAATTCAATACATTTTAGTATAGTTATTATTTTACTATGTTCATATAAATCAAGCATTAATTTACAATATAATAACTTGGTGTAATCACCATTTTCTAGTTTTAAGATTCATTGTAAAACTTTTTCCTCACAAGTCAAACCATAGTTAAGAGCAAGGTCATAAATATGTAGTGTTTTGACATGAATTGGAAATACATCATTTACACTTAACTTAGTGAAAGGAAGCTAGCCTTCTTTGTAGGTTCACCTTAATTTCCCATGGTCTTATAGCTTGGAAGTGATCTTATTGTTTCATTAGATTTTCTATAGTTTTCAACTCACACTATATAATATAATACCACACAAAGATGGGTGAAAAATCTAAGTGATAACAAGACCCTTTGAGGTTTTAGAAGTGGCCAATCCTATAGAGTATAGGCTTTTATTGTGACTAGATCTAGTTATTTTTCATAATATCTCACATGTGTCTTATCCTAAAAATTATGTTGTTGATCTTTTATATGTTTTGGAATGGAATGCTTTGTATGTTCTAGATCCCAGGGTGGTCATGGTAGAACTAATCAGAATAATTGACACTTATAAGCTGGGTTTAGATAATATAAAAGTATCACAGTGCAAGGTCTAGTAAGACCAATATTATAAAGATAGTGCTAATTGGGAAGATTATGATGAGTTTTACAGGCTATTTTCATATTTATTTCCTTGATTTTTTACTACATATTATCTTATTTTATATTGGATAATGTTTTAAATTCATAACTTATGTTTGAATAAGTCTCATAAGGATGATGACCAAATTTAATGGGGAAGGATGTCACATCCCAATTTCTCTCTAAGCTTAATAACCTTTTGATCCATGGATTTTTATGGTTTTTAATTGATTAACTATTGTTTGATTCATCTTTATTTCATATGTTGATTATCGAATAGTTATGTGTTACTTAATTTACATGATTGATTAGCTATAAGGTTAGTTATGCTTTCATATTTTATACTTGATGATCATGTTTGTTAGTTTATATATTAATATTTTATGGATTTATTATGTTTCAAGCTATCTACCTTCATTGTTATGTGGTAGATGTAAGACAAATCCATCCCTCAAAGTGTGATAGAGGGAGGGCATCATCAAAGAGGGCAATGTATATGGAGGAATTGGGGGATGATAGAGAGACAAACTAGAAACCCACACACACACCAGGATATATTATCATGCTTATTATTTATTACTTGAGTTAGATAGTTGTAGTATGTCTTGATTTATAATATATATTTCTATTGTGATCTTATTTTCCATTTAATGATCTTGTTGATTTAGTTATATGATGGAACTAATGTAGTTGTGTAATACATTAATAGTTGTTTATATTATTTCATGTTTGATTGAATGAATATTATCATATCTTATTATGACTTACCATTATCTTAGATGTGGTTGAGTGTTTTTATAA
>JARHVA010001898.1:2047500-2090000 GCA_037957365.1 Torreya grandis | reverse complement strand
AACCGTATAAATAAAAGTCTAATCCACTTTTATTCACTAGATGGAAAATATATGTAAAATATATTGAAACCAAAGATAAAGTTATGTAAAATCAAGGTAAATTATCCCTATTCTAACCTACTATCTACATTATACCATCTATATCAACCCTAAGTCTTATTTTCAAGCAATTTAAATCTCAAACACATTCAAGGCATCGAAGGCCACTCTCATTCTAGCATTCACTTGCACATACATCAAGCACTATTTGGGAGAACTACATCAGACTTGATCCCTCTTAAAATATTGGTATGTAGGAAACTCTCTACACAATGTGGTGTTGAAGATGTCTAGTCTATCCTACTAACACACTCAAATCTTGCTCATATCACACTTGTAAAGAAAACTAGGGTTTTTACATGAAATCATGCTTTCTAGGTATAATATATAGATATAGGATTTAGTCATACAAAAATAGAACATATAAACATAGGCATATTTTCTCCCCAAAATTTGGAGTAATCCCATAAATAGGACATTAGTGCCACATAGAGAACATTACACACAGATGGCACTACTATCTAGTAAATAGAAGAATATCAGAATCTTACTTGTGACACTCAAAACTACTCAGATCTCAAATTTTAGAGCCTAGATCATTTGTAATAATATATTTTCATCTAAGTCTCTATTTATCCCTATTAATTTCTATTATTATAAAATTAAAATAAGTCAAAAGTCATAAAAAATTAGTAGGTTAATTATCGTAATTTATTTATTGATTTAGGCATCTCAACCCCTTAACCAAACATAGGTAATTTATCTTGTAAAACCCTAAAAGGTTAAATCACCTGTAGTGATCACATTATCAAGGGTGATTCCTAAATAACAAATACTCTAAAATAGGGCCTTAGAATCATGTACTTTTCCCCTATGTGTTGGTTTATGCATCAATCATGCAATGTGTGTAAAGCAAGTAAAATAATTACCTAGTTTATAACTTGGTAAATATGACCTTATGATTGTTCCTTTGTTAATTCAGTCCTATAGTTAGGTTTTTATTTTGACTAATATCAAAATATGGCAAAAATAAAGGAAAGATTTTGGTAACTTGAGTGCTTTTAAAGTGTTTCTTGAGTACTCTTTTGGTTTAGTTACTAGGCAAGGAATGAATGAGAGTTGATATCATATTTATTCCAATCATATTGGGAGATGACTCAAAATAAAGAAATTAGGTTGACCATTGTGATATGTTTCATTTTCAAAGGATGACTTTAAGGCATTGAAGACATGCATCAATCCAAAATAGTAATGCCAATGCTACTATCTATCCTAGACATTAGTGTCTAAGAAGAAGGATAGTAGGCATAGGCTCATAACTTATAGAGGTGTAAGATAAGTACATTTTGGACATTATAGGAAATATGGGATGTTTTTTCATCAATATAATGATGGTGAAACTAAGAGATAGGCTAAGGTGAACAAGATAGAGTAGATATGAGGCTTTCATAAGTAAGTCATGTGTACAACTAAGATGAATATATAAATTTGAATTTTTCCAAGTGTACAAGATAGAGGTGATACATAATCATAAAATATCATCTATAAGAACACTCAACAACTATATTTCAAATAGGAAAGTCTTTATTATGTCATTCTACACACATTTCATAGATTTATCATAGAAGGAAATATTAAAGAGTCATGTATAAATAGAAGTAAATCCTAAGGTCATCCTCACTTGGTAAGTTGGTTACTACTTGGTAGTCACATTGATAAATAAATTAGATCTCTCTTGGACATTATTACAAAGGCATACACTACTAAAAATCCCTCAAAGGAGTAGTCCTAGAGCCATGCATAAATATAAATACTTGTCAAAACTACATAGTGTCAAATTTTTTAAGTCAAACATTAAATTACATATAGATTTATTATGATGATGCACACCCACACACACACCCCTAGGTGGGACAACAAGGTGAATTTTGATCCCTCTTATGATTAGTGTGGAGTAGTTGGAGTTTTCTAACCCAACATAATAACCCCTTATTAAAGGGTCATCTTATGTCAATAGTATAATTAGGGTTTCAAAGTTAGGAAAAGGAAAATAAATATTATCACATAGGGCTAAAGGTGAGGGCACACACAAGAGGCATATACAAGTGCAAGCGTAGTGGCCTAAGGTGTCAAAAAACTATATAGTTGTATGGACAATATTGGTCATCATAGGGGTCTGTGTTTTGTTGGAAGTATTCACATAGTGGTTAATCTCTTGTATCCTACTTTGAGTGGTAATACGGTAGATATAAATAATTTTAAATAATGATGATGAAGATAATAAGAAACAAAAATCATAAATTAGCTAAGTGCATCTTTCATTCATTGCACTATCAATTCTAAATAAAGTGTTGTATCACTTACCATTTCACATTCAAACTTGTATAATTATTCACATATTTTATAGAATTTTAGAATTAATAATTTTATCTTATTTTTATCACATTAATCACAAAATAAATAAAATCATTTCATTTCGATAAAATGATATGTTTTGGTTGTACCTATCAACACCAAACCTAACTATCATAGGTTCGAAATTTACTAATTCTAGTTTTGAATTTACAATATTAAATTGAAATGGAGGTATCTTTAGACACCTAAATTTTGTCTTTGGCACTTAGAAAATTTTAACTTTGACATACTTTGACATTCTTGGACATTACAAATATCTTTAACTCTTGAGCACACTTGCCTTTTATTCATATACCCATCTAATGTCTTATCCACCTATATTCATTTGACATATTTATTTTGGATTAAGTGGATATAAATAGGTACCCTATGAATTTTAGACATGTCATATTCATATTTTAGATACCTATTTTACACTTTTATGATAATGCTAATAAACCTAGATAGTGTTGGTCAACATAGGTGTATCTCTTTGTAGATATTATCCAGGAGCCCTCAAAACTTGAGTATAACTTTTTAAAACACATATCTGGTCTCTTGGAACATTATTAGAATAAATATATCAATTTCAAATATTTAAAGAGTACTCCTAGAGTATTCCATAGATTGAAATTTGAATACATGAAGTCAAAGTTTCATAGTGCCAAATATCAAAGATCAAAAGATAACATTGGATTATAGATTGTTCAAGATGTTTTACACAAGCATAAATAAGATACCTACATGTGATTTGAGCCCCATTCAGAGTATTGGAATGTAGGCAATGCAAAATTATTTAGTGGGGAGTAGTTGGGGTCAATCCAAGCCAAAATACTAACCCGTATTTAAGGGCATCTTGGGGTTAAATAATCACAATAACGGTTTGGATGAAAGGAATATAATACAGACATTTAAGTGTATGATTAGAAAGGTACACAAAAAAAAAATCACATTGAAGTCCTAGGTCTAAAGATGCTAGAGATTTCATACCCCTAATTTACATAAATATGTTGCCAATAAAACATGATAGTTTTGGTTACTATAGGTGTTTGACTTTAACAATAGCATCTAGGGAAGTTTTCAATAAATTTTTTGATCTTAATGATTAATGAAGCACATACCGAGCATTTATGGAATTAGTGATAACTTATATGAACATAATTAAAGTAGAAATAATAAAGTGCATCACCTCTATTTTACTTTGTGCTTTATAAATTGTGTGTAATATATATCAATCCATTTCAATTCATACTAATATGTTTAATGGCATATTTTAGATAATCTAAATTCATGCATAGTTATATATTTTATATCGTGTAAGTTTAAAATAAGTAAAACATAAGTATAATGGAGAAATATGAGACTTACTATGAGATGAATCCATTAAATATAGATAAATTGGGACATTTAAAAATAAAAAAATAACACAAAATGAATTATTCAATTTAAATTATACATATTTGTAAGGAATTATTTGGTGTACAAATTTTAGGGAAAGTGTAAGTTGTTGTAAAGTTCATATCATCACAATCATAGTAGTAAATAGTGTTTATTTAATTTATCACACTAAAAGTTATAACCACAAGAGAAGAAAATGTTACCTTTTATCCTCATCTCTCTCTCTCATATGAAAAATAAGAAGTATCTATTAGTAAAAAATTGGGAAAGAAATGAATTTTTGTGAATTCCTTTTTCTTAGCCAATTATTTTTAATATTAATATTGTGACCATCTTTCAAGAATTTATATTAGGTAGTACATTCTTCTCTCTAAAAATGATAGGTGACTCATCACATCCCTGACAAACACAACACAAGATATACATATACATATGAGCTTTATATAGATTCATTGATAAATTTCTAGACAATGTCTTCAACATAGTTTTATAGTGGACTGAAATTTTTTAGTAAACAATACTCACTTCTTTGTTGCATGCTAGTATTATACATATTTTACACCAAAATAAGATATTTTAGGCAGCTTATCGATGTCTATGAGATCATAATAGAAGGGTAATTTATATTATAAGTTTACAATGCACATTTACACCATATGGAAAACATGCTTTAGGTCACTAAAATTAATGGTTTATTTCATGAAATGATTCAAATGAGGATTAGTAGACAAATATGGCATGTGAGGATAGATAATTTCTTGTTGCACATGGACACTACTTTGGACTCATTTTTTTGTTTGGGTTGGTAATTTCTTCACAAACAAAGTAAAATTTTCACTTTCAATGAAACCATGGTATATTTAGGGCCCTTTTTCTTCCAAGTAGGATTTTTTTAAACAAATTTATTAAACCTTAGATTTGTCAATATATAAATTTTTTAAATAATATTTTCAAAAAAATTCATATGACAAATAAATAAGATTGTTAAATTAGTTAAATAAGTTTCTTCATAGAGTTCATCGACCATACATGTGTTTCATACTTTTTGATACACTAAAAACTAAATAAATAAATTGATAATTTTTTTGAATACCCTAAAATTATATTTATAAAAAGTGAAGGGATCCATATATAGCACTATATTTTAGTAGACTTTTAGGGTTTCCTCCCCATATATCACACCTTCAATCTACCATTGACCTAAGTAGGATTAATTATGTTTTGATAGAACATTTATTTTATTGATTTTGGTTAGCATTTCATCCTTTGGGTGGTGCTACTTTCCCTTGATTAAATGGTCACTACCAACATTATTGCATTGTTTGATGTAGGGATAGCCAATAAGAGACTAAAACATAATAGCACTAAAACAATCTTAGAAGTTTGTTTTAAAGATTTACCATGAGATACTAGTTTTGAATCATATATCTGTGTACTTCATGTTATTTTGGATTTAGCAAAATTTGATAAATCTTGTAATTATTCTAAAATTTTTACTTGGGTTGATTATTTTATGGGTCAAGCCCCTCTAGAGAGCATGTTAAAGCAATGGGTTTATAACCATTAGAAAGGACTTGGTGTTAAACTATAAGGGGTCTAAAACCTTATTAAGGCTTTACTCATTTTTTGTTTCAATAAACATGAGGACTAGAAATCTATTGTTAGCCATGGCCCCTAGTTTATTCGCAACACATTAGTTATTTTATTGCATTGTACTTGAGACTGCCAAGTCTCTAAATAAGCTAAACTTAAAATCCTAATTTTCATAGGTTTTTTAGTCTTACCTCTTCCTCTATGGAATTTTGTTAAAAAACTTATTAAGCCTCTGGGGTAGTTTATCCATCATTAACAACCAAATTTATATGTAGCATGTTCATAGAGAAGGCTCTATGTGGAAATAGATCTAGCAAAAGATCTTAAGGAGTCGATTGAGATACAAGTGGGTAATAACTACTTCATGCACTATGTGATATATATTAACCTCTTGATACTTATTTATGGAGCCAAGATTCACACCATACGATGAGAGAATGTCCTTTAATCATCCCCACTTAATTTGTTCCTTAAGAAAAAAGTGGGTCTAACTCAAAACCCTAGAATAAGAATTTTGATTGGTGGATGATAGTCATTAATAGGAAAAATAATTTGACCCATGGTAGTGCCACACCCCATCCAATTATTTACCAACCCATAGGGGGTCTGATCTTATTAAACATTACTGGTAATGCACCTACACCTTTATACGTTAAAACTTTACCTCCTATCTCTTATTCACCTTAAGTGATCACCCATCTCATCTACTCTCTATCTCCTACTCTTACTCCTATAACTAATTTTTCATATCCCCATTTAGGGCTGAATGTTTCAAACTCTGACCTTAGTTTCATGACTCTCAACTACAAGGCTATTTTATAATAATCTATAGCCATTCACCTTTTATATATGATAACTATGTGACAAAAAAAGGCAACCCTTTAAGCATACAAAATTTTCCCTTCTTGGTTTAGCTTTCAATCAATTTACAACCCTCTTAGACCTCATAGAGGTAAATGATATTAATTTTAATGGTTCTTAACGAATATGTACCCATGGAATGTTATAGGTCTCACTAATCTATCACATAAGTATATGTTCAAGAATAATTGTCATAATTTCACTAAAATAAAAATGTTTTGCATACAAGAATTCAAAATATCTAACTTCCTCCTTTATTCTATTACTAACACTATCTACCCTAGGACCCTTTGTTAGGCCACTTGTCATGATCTCGATCATGGTAGTGTTGTCATACTTATAGAACCTAATCTTTCTCAATTTATTATATCTTTGGGTTCTGACCTTACCCATCGAGTGGTATAGACACTTTTTGACTTTGATAATCATATCATTATCCTTGTCAACCTATGTGAATCTAATATCATTGGCCTTGTCAACCTATATCATTGGTCTTGCTCTAGAGATTATTGGTAGATTACCTTTAGATGACCACTAGATCCTCTATAGGTATTTCAACATGGTTGAGTTTTTTGGAGACAAAGAAGGATGCCTCCCCATGTAGTGGTGTGCATGAGAGTAGGAGGTATGGTTTTACATGCATAACAAAGTTGGGGTATTTTTATCCCAGTCACAATTGGATGAGTGAGTCAAATTCTCCCTAGTTTATCTAGTATAAATTTCACTAGGGAGAAGATAGAGTGCTTAAGTATCTTGATCATGTTTTGCTAGTAGAATAGGACCTTTTATCTTTGCACCTATACATAATTAAATTTTAGTTGTGACCATGAAAACTTTATTGTCTAAGCATCACCCTGTTTACTTTTTTTTGAATGGAACATCCCTTAGGTTAAACCCCATAATTGTTAGTTTTACCTCAACACTTACCATCTCAATCATGAATAGACTATTGGGCATATCATTTGAATTTAGAACATGACTCCTAGATCCACTAGAGATAATAGTTGGATTGATTTGTGAGCTAATGCCAAAGCTCACACCATATCTTTTCTTTCAATATATGATAAGTAAGCTTTAATATTTTGACAATGTATACATCATGCTATAGACCATGAATAGCTTAGGTTTTCATAGAATTTGGAGGCCTCACTTGTTATCCCTCTTCTTTAGGCTCAAGTAGCCATGTAGAGACATAAATAAAAGTGGTTAAGGATTACAAGGCTAGGGGAGCACAAACTAGAGTAGGGATGGATTGGCTAAAACTTGGAGACAAAGTGACCAAATAATTATTTGCTCTCCTCTAGTCCAAATAAGCTATATAAAGAATCAAATCCATAATATGTGATTTGTTTAGTTTTAATGCATCACGATCATGGTGTATTTTCTACTCAGCCCACCTGTCCTTCTCTTGAATTTGTTCTCTCTCAATGCCTTAGGTTATCCTATATAAGATCTGTTAAGATCAAAGGGTTGTTTGTGATAGATCTCAACTTGAGTGATCTTAAAGAAATTGTTATGAAAATGACCAGTGATAAAGCTATAGGATTTAATGGGCTACCTTGTGAGTTATACCAAACCCTATGGGATATTATTAGACCTGACTTCCATAAAGTCTATTTTGAAGTCATTTTCTCCAACTCTTTGGGCCCTCTCATTAATCAAGGTAATGTCAAATTCATTCCTAAATATAGAGTCCCTAAAGTTATTACCAACTAGAGGCTTATCACTCTTATTAATGTATCATATAAAATTATAGCTAAAGCTTTTACTCTTAGAATAAAACACTTTCTCCCCTTAATTGTGAGAAATGATCAAACTAGTTTTAATCAACACATATACATTTTGGATAACATTATTAATGTCTAGGAAGGTATGTAATGGGCCAAGATGTCCAACGAGAAGGTGTTATTCATTTAGATTGATTTTGAAAAATCTTATGATCAAATTGAATGTAATTTCATTACTACTATGCTTCAGGCTCTTGGTTTTGGCCCCAAGGTTGTGGAAACTGTTAATATGGTTTTTCAATATGATGATGATTGCATTACTATCAATGGTTCTCAATATTAGAAATGTTATTTTCACAAATCTATCAGGCAAGAGTGACCTCTAACTCCTTCTCTTTATGTTCTAGATAATAAGGGTTTTAGTTATCTTTTGTCTAATTATGTTGCTAGGGGTTTGGTGAAGGGTATTTCTCTCCTTAATTTAGAACTTCATTTGATTAATGGTAACTTCACTGACAACTCATTCCTAACTCTTTATGAGGAAGAGGGTTGTGTTAAACATTCAATAGATTTCTTGGACACTTTCTACCTCACCTCTATGTCTTCGATCTAGTGGTAGAAAATTTAGTCTTATCTCTAGTCTCTCTTTCCCAAAACCCCTTGGTTGGATGGATACCAATGGAAATGGATTCTCCCTAGAGTGAAGTTTAGGTTCTTAGGCATTCCATTTTTTTCAGAGACTCACCAACTGAGTTGTGGTCTTATGTGGTTTAAATGGCTAAGAATAAAATTTATGTATGTATCACCAAACCCTTGACACTAGTAGGTAAGTTTTAGATTTATTCTAAGGTGCTCACTACTATTAATGTTTACTACTCATCTTGTTGGGCCCCTTCCAATGCTTCTTATGCTAAGCTTGAAAAAGTCTCAAGAGACATTATATGGGCCAATTATGAGGGCCATCATGGTTTTCATAGATTCTCTTGGGTCCCTTTTTCTCGACCTAAATAATCTATTGAACTTGAGATCATTGAAATTAAACTCTAAGGTCTCACTCTCAGTTTCAAATGGATTATTAGAAGCCTAGAAGGGGATGAGCCCTAGAAAATTCTATTATGGCATTTCATCACTCAAGGTTACCCTCTTAGCTGAAAAACCTAACACAGGATTGGTATGTACAACATCCGCATCAACTCTATTTATATTAAAAAGGGTCACTTTTATTTTTAAAAACATTTAGAAGGCTTGGGTAAAGATCAAACCATACCTCATTTGGGTGTGAGAAGGGTTTCAAATCACTCTCTCACTTAATGATCGATATCTTTGGTGCTCTACCACAATGAGTTTCCATAAAGTTCCTTTTGCCATTATCCCTTAGATCAAAGGTTTGAGGTTGTTTAAAAAAGCTATCTACACACTGTAAGACCATTATATACTTGCTTCCATGGAATCTTGTGGAGTATAAGTTTAAGCTTAATAATGAAGATGTAAAATCTATTTTTGAGTTGTATAGCTCCATACCTGATGAGTATCTATACAAAATTGGTTTTACCTCTCTTGTTCCATGGTGGAAAGGTAGAAATTGACCTAAATATATGTCATTTCATCATTACTCACCTTGTCTTAGGTATAATCTTTTTAACCCTCAACATATTGACATTTGAAACACTCAATCATCGATGGAATCTTAGATCCATTCAACATGTCTATGATATAAGGTTTGAGAAAATCTAAGAGGATTACATTTAACCCAAAAAAATCTATTTATTTTGGTGTATTTTTTACCAAGGTTTGGCTATGGGTGAGAGGCTCAAGAACATGGGGGTCTCAAATCCCACCTGACCCATCTGTCACCACCTAGAATCCCTTAAACACCTCTTTTGGTTTTACCCTCATGCTCAGTCTACCTGGAGATGGATTCATACCATCTTTAAGAGCTTTAGGTCTGAAATGTTCACATGGAATATGGATTTCCTTGGATACCCCACTTTCCTCCTTGAAATATATAATAGATTTTGGAAAAAAAAATCATACTGATATTATTTTTCATATTTGGAAATCTAGAAATAAAGCATGTTTTTATCATGAAGATATGGAAAAAGGTTTTTATTTAACTCAAAAATTTATTATATCTAATATTACCCTCAAGATCCATATTTAGATGGATAAATTTAGTCTTGAGTTCCACCATTTGTAGATTCTCCTAGATCATTAGGGGAATGTTCCTTGAGAGGTCAACCACAATTCTCTAGATCTTCCTACCACTATTACCCCTGGGGTCATGGGCATGGGGGTAGACATCAACATTATCATAGTTGGTGGTCTAATATTTGGAGTATCACCTCTCCTCTCCCTCACTAGACATCTCCACACTACAAATTTGATAGGGCTACCAGAGATAGTGGTAGTAGGAGGGTTGGGGTCCTTCTCTATAGGATAAGTTCACATGACTAGATCTCACCATTTCACCCTCTAAGTAGGATTCTATAATTAATTAGTAGAATGTTATAGAAGATAACTAACACATTGATGGTTGGGATCTTATGCCAGTTGATGAAGACCACCTACTTGAGGGGGTGCAGAGGAAACCCTCAAGATCCTTCACCTCCTCCACCTCCACCTACCGCCATGTTTGTTATTGTTGCTTAATGTGTTCTTTATTGTTTATGATTTTATTTATCCTTTTTTGAGTTTATTTTCACTTGATTTAATTTAAACTTGGTTTTTTGAGTCGTGTGGTGTCCTTTTGTGTATTATGCTCTCTTTTTTAGGCTTGTTTTAACGAAATTTGGTTATGATTTTTGGGTGTGACTTTTCCACCCATATTTTTTTGTATGATTAGAAATGTACTATATCTTGTTTTATTAATGAAAGTGTGTCTTTCAATAAAAATATTAGTTACATAATAATAACATGAAAAACTAAATAATTAAGTACTCTAGGATTTGGTTTTTCTATGTGGTTTAAGTAGTTTGTATTCATAAACCTAAGATTCATTCTCATTGAGCCCATGAATACACTTTCAATAAGTATCCATGTGGTCACCTTGAGGTAGGCATCACAATTTTCCATGTGGACTAAATATAACACAAGTTTCTTTAGATTTGGATCACTCAATAGATATTACGGACCTAAGCTTGCTCTCGTGTCTGACTTTGAGAAGGTTCTCCTTTATACCATTACTCTAGTTCATAGTTTTAGTATATTAAAAGAGTTTAAATCCAAATATTTAACATTTAAATAGAATATTAATTTAATATAATGAGAGCTATGCTAGGCTAAGGAGAAAAATCATCTAAAAAATTATTTCATTTCTTTTTCTTAATCGGATCCACCAAGAATATTGATCAATCATTAATGCCATAAATGGATCTTATGGGAGGGTACCCATCCCCCTAAACACCATCATTTAAGAAAATGTTGGTTAGAGCTAATAGATCTGCTTCAAAAATTGAGATCAATTCCTTTATGAGGGTGATATGGAAAAACAAAGCTTCAAAACATGAAATCAAAAGGTATAAGTACATGCATGAAATTATCAAAATAAAACCTGGTTGATGTGTTAGATCAAGACAAGATTGGGAGGAACATAGTGGTACTACATGATCAAAGCTTGTATGTAAATTTATGTGAGCCCAACTATCTTGGGAATAAATCCATGCATGGACAAAAAAGAACTAGAAAACCAATGGATAATTTAAACTCAAAACATACACAAAAGGATATTTTATCAAGATCCTTGAAAATGAATCAGAGAGAGAAATTTTTTTTAGAGGAGGTCCTTACTTATTCAAAAACATGGGACTTTTCATGAAACATTGGCATATGAATTTTTATCCCATCAAGGAAGTACCCACAATGGCACTAGTTTGGATCTAGTTGTAACCCCTATCATAAGAATTCTAAAATAATTATGTTTTCAAAGTTATAACTAATACAATAGGAAAACATGATATTTCCAAACCCTATCATGGTAAGGGTCTCTCTAGATATGCTATAATATGTGTTGAGATATAATTTACCCAACCCCTCCCAAAGAACATCACTCTAAAAATGGGAAATATGGAGTGGATTCAAAAGCTAGACTAAGAGAAATCCTTTCAAGTGTAGAAGTTTCCATGAATTTAGACACCTTATCAAATAATGCCACACCCTACATAAAATACAAGATCAACAACAAGCCCAAAACGTGATGGATAAAGACTCAGAAGGTTTTTAAAACCTAACAAAAATCATGCTATTAAAAGTAAGTCTAAATTGGTCTAAAAATTTGTCCTAGATGAAAAAAAAATGATAACAAGAAAAAACATATACCAGGGGCATCAATATAATTCATACCCAAAAAATAAGGTTGTGAGAAACACAATAATTTGGAAGTTGAGGACATCACAAAATATTATGGGTTCAAGGAAGACCTGTATAATTTACTCAAAGAATCAAACATAGGGAGTTTAGAGTGACAACATGCCAATAGAAATCAAGGAAAACAAACAAATGAAAATATATTGTTATAGGCTAGGATGTTTAAGGATAACTTAACAAGTTAGGATGTTGATGAGGAGTAGGACTTGAAAATGGAAGAAGCGAACATGAGTATACTATAGATAACAAATTTGAATTTTAAATGTAACTCTAGTAAGGGGAAGATAGGAAGACCAAGCAAGAATAAAAAGAGACATGAAGAATCCATAAACATAATTGGGGTGGGGAATAAAAATTATATGGGTACACTTAGTGAGAACCAAGATAAATAAAATCTCTCAATGAAGATCATATGTTGGAATATAAGGGGTCTCAGTGCCCCATACAAAAGGAGAACATTAAAATAATTGATTAATCAAAATAGTGTAGATGTCTTGATGCTTTAAGAAACCAAATTGAAACACTTGTTAGATCACATTATAGGCCTATCTATAAGTTTTAAAAGAAAAATGATTAGGAGTGATTTAATTGTAATTATTGGGGATCTAACCCTCTTATGGGGACCCCAAGATAGTTCATCTTGAAAATTGATAGGTTCATAGCCAGTATTTGAAGTACAAAGTGACATCTCTAGCTTCAAAATTAATCTTATATTTTATTAATGTATATGGATCTCAGAGTACAAGAGAAAGAGAATAAGCTTGGTAACAAATTATTGATCAAATCCATAATGATGTGAATTCCTTATGGATAGTGGGAGGATACTTCAACACCAAACTAAACACCTCTACAAAAGGAAGAAGGATGATATTTCAAAATGATTTAGGTTTCTATAATTTTTTGGAAATAATGGATCTATAAGATCTTAAATTAAAAAAATATGGTTCACATGGAGTCACAAAAGGAAAGGAAATGACCTTGTCTTGGAGATACTTGATAGGTGTTTGGTATCTAACTATTGGATTGAGAGGAATAATGATCTAGAAATTGAGGTCCTTAATGGGGTGAACTCTAACCATTAGCCAATAGCTCTTCACATTGAGAAAGATTCTAAACTAGTTAAAGCCTCCTTCAGACTTGAAATAATTTGGTTAGAACATCCTAGATTTGAGGATTTTGTCACACAAGTGTGGAAAACACCAAGTAATAGGTTTGGTACCAAAATGTACATTTTATTTAAAAAACTTAGAGACTTGAATCTTACTTCAATGACATGGAACCAAATAACATTCAATAATTTTTTTTAAGAGAGAAAATATCTCAAAAAAATAAGTAGAGTGATTCATGAGAAGAGAATGGAGGGACAAAACTCTTAAGACATTATGGAAGAAGAAACTATAGCCCATAAATTAGAGGATATTTATAAAAATGAATAAATTTTTTATGAAAAAAGCTAGGGTTAAATGGTTAACATAAGGAGATAGAAACACTAAATGCTTCCACCTCTCATGTAAAGTTAGAAGGAAGTGAACCTATATAATAATCTTGGAAATTACCGAAGGAATCAATCTAGAAAAATGAGGGGAAATTAAGGAATATATGGTAAGATACTAGGAAAATAGCCTCACAGAAGGAGAAAAGGAAAACCTTAACAATCAAGATATGTTTCTAAGACATATCCCCCATCTGGTTACCACATTAGATAATAAGTTATTGATAATATTTATTTAGAAGAAGTCAATATGACTATTTTTAACATGGAAATAGATAGATCATTAGGTTTAGATAGCTTCTCTACCCTATTCTTCCAACATTTATGGATCCTCATTAGAGAAGAGATCAAGGAAGTGGTACATGAATATAAATAATCTTGAGGTATCCATAAATCCCTTAATGCCAACTTCCATGTCTTTATTCCCAAAAAATTTTAGACCAAAACCCTAGAGGATTTATGCCCAATATCTCTCTGCATTACCACTTATAAAACCATATCCAAAGTCATAGTGAATATCCTTTAATCAATCCTTCTTAATCTCATTTCCAAATAATGGGAAGTCTTTGTGAAGGGTAGACAAATTAAGGATGGCAATGTCAATGTACACAAAATTATCCACTCCCTAAATGTTAGTAAAAGAAAAGGTGTGTTGATCAAGTTTGATATTTCCAAGGCCTATGATTAGGTAAACTAGTCCTTTTTCAATAATTTACTAAAAAATATTCAATTTCAATAAGGATGGGATAAGGTATATTTAAAGATGCTACTCTTCGACCAAGTTTTCTATGATTATCAATGACTCACCAAAAATATTCTTCTCATCCCATAAAGGGTTATGTATCTCTTCATTCTCATGGTAGAGGCCCTAGGAAGATGGATTAAGGTTCGAAAGGAAGAAGACAATATTAAAGGCATTCAAGCCACCTCTAATAGAATTTCCTACTCTGATTTACAATTTTTGGAAAATGTCATGATTTTTGATCTGCTAACCAGACGATAAGTCATCAATATTAGGGACATGCTCCATAACCAAAAAAAGCCTCAGGTCAATAAATCAACAAGGAAATAAAAGATCTTATTTATTAATGTCAACACCAAGATCTAACCCTTTCTTAGTAAAATTTTGGGATTTGAGAAGGCTGCCCTACCAAACAACTATTTAAGATTCCTTGTTCTAGTAGAAAGAATCTTTGGGATACCATCATTGACAAAATATAGAGACAACTAAGTTGGTGGAAAGGGAGACATCTTACTGTCACAATATGAATCATTCTCATTAATTCAATTCTTTAAGCTAAAACAAACTACTACTTTTCTCTTATGATAACCCCTTTAGAATTCACAAGAGAGATGGATAAATTTATTAGGATTGTTTTATGGAAAGGTATAAAAGATAAACCAAAGTTCTCACTTTTTTTTCTTGGGATAAAATATGCAAACCAATCTCACAGAGGGGTACAATAATAAGAAACATTACAAAGGTCCATATAGATCTTGTGGTTAAATTGGTGTGAAGAATCAACTATAAACCTAGGGAACAATATAAAAAAAATCCTTTTGGACAAGTATTTTGATGAGAACCAGAAGATAATATTCATGGTTGAAGGGTTCCCTTAGTGTTGGTAATTTAGAATAGTATAAGGGAAGCACAAGAGGTCCTTTTTAAAGGCATTTTTTGACAAATACATAATGAGAATTCCATAGATTTTTGGGAAGATAGATGGATATGCCATCAACCTTTGAGATGTGACCCTAATTTATACAGTGTTAGAATGGAGAGTATAAGAAAATGGGGACATAAATTAAAAAAATATTGGACAAAATAAGGTGTGAGTGGCCACATAAATTTCATTTTTAAACATTTCCAAAATGAAGATAAAACATATAATATAACACACAAGAACTTAAATGACTTACTTCAATGATTTTAGGTTCCCTAGAGCTCTAAAAATGATTCGGTGAACTAGAACTAAAATGGATCAAAAGCATATAAGATTTTGACTAAGACCCACCCTAGACAATTTAAGGATCCCTCTAGGGTAAAATATGAAGGTCAATAGTATGGTGGAAATCAAAAGCCTTCCTATAATTGGCTACTCATAAAAATATCTTAAATAAGGAAAAACCTAAAGCAGAAAGGCTATCAGGTTCCCTTAGAATGCATTATGTGCAATGAAAGCACAAAATAAGTGAGTCATCTCTTTTCTTCAATGTAATTATGTTTCATGGCTACATAATAAATTCCTTAATAAGTTTAGTTTGATTTATACCTTAAATTAATCCCTTGGGGCTAATTTTGGAACATAGTAATGCAATATACAACTAAGTAGATGGATTATATGGGAAATGGGTCCAAGTCTAATAACCTAGAAAATATGGACTGAAAGAAATCCCAAAATTTTTGATGATAAAAGAGATCACAAATTGTAAAAATAGCTTTGAAAGGAGATAAAAGTCATCATTAATAACGTCATTCTATCTTCCCAATGAACTAAAAACAAGGAGGCTAATCCAGGGGAAATAGCCATTTTGTAGCACTCAGATACAATTAAAAAACACTATGACACAATGAAACCTAATAATAAGATAACAAAAATTTCAACACAAAAAAATTTAAATGGTCTTCACCTAAACAAGGCTAGTTCAATATGAACTTTGATAGGCTGTCAAAGCACAATCCCAAAAAATAATGTGCTAGGGTTATCATCAAAGATATTAAGGGTCAAGTGGTTGCCTGTTATTTCACTTAAATTAGAATTATAATTTTAATAATCTCATGGAATTAAAATATCACATTATGGGACTAAATATTTCTTTAGAATAAAAAATTAGACACATCCTAGTAGAAGATGACTCATTTTTTATTTTAAAAGCTCTAGATAACTAGAAAAATCCACATTAGAGAATTCAAAGAATCATCAAAAAAAGTAGAAGGTTACTAAGTGGGTTAGCTAGAGTAGGTCTTAAACATATGTATGAAGAAGGTAATCAAGTTTTTGACTAGCTCACCATTTTGACCTTAAATCCAAGTGTTGTATAAAAAATGGATTACTGATGGTTATTCTCTCCAAACAAGCATTGGGCGAATTAGCATAAATAGTAAAGAAGGAAAGGATTGAAATAAAATTTAATACCATGTTAGGGTGTTCACATTCTTAAGTCTATAATAACATAAATATTATTAGTTAAAAAATATCATGTAAATAGCTATGTGTGGTATATTATTTTTATAAATAATAACAATATTATATGAGGGATTTTTATATAGTTAGTTGGTTTTTTAATTAATAGTTTATAGGGATATTGGGATCCCATTATATAGTGTTTACATTTTATATATAAACATCTTGTAATGTTTTGAATATATACATATAGTGTGAGAATTATATTATCAATCTTTGTCTATCCTTTATTAGTGTTCATTTTGTTGTATAACTCTAATTTTTACCAATATTTGTATCACATTAGGTATTAAGCCATAAGAGTCATAAGCGATGAAATAGCTTGATGGAATTTTAGGTATTTTATAAGAAGAGAAAATTAGGGTTTTGTATGTTTTGTTTTTATGTCATCACAAAATTTAAGATATCCATCCCCATGTGGAGTTCTTTCTGTGGCTATGTTTGACTCTGTGTATTAATCAAGTAGACCCTGGGCATAGAAGAGGTTAAAATACATAGAGATGTTACATTATTCTATGATATGTGTACACAACAAAATTGTCCACTCCCTTTAGACCATTGCTCATAAAACTATGCAAATCGCCCTTCATTCTTCCTAACTCAGATCATTTGTTACATGGTAATATAGTTTTCAACTACATTTGGATATCTTGCCTCACTTTCATAAGAAAATTATCATTAAATATTTTATTAGCATTCAAATTCATTTCTCCACTGCAACATCAAAGTCACCAAGCTGCACTCAAAGTTATTTTTTCAAATTTTTTTTTGTGTATCACATAGACCTGCATATACTATCATTGTCCTTTTTTGAGTCATTCAATAGACTTTGTACTTCCAACTTAGTAACCTTATTCATTAGTACATGTAAGTCATGTTAGTCACACATGAAGACAAATTTGAGCCGATTTATTTGGGGTCATATTACTTATTATTAAAACACCAAGCTTATAGATATGGATATGTATTTCTTTTCCAAAGACCAAGAAAAATGTCATTTTGGGAATGATGATTTCACTTGGAAAGATATACATTCTAGAATTACTCCATTTATGGTGATTTGAGAAACCATAATGAATTGTGCATATAATACTATGATCTACTCACCTCCCCATGCATATCTATCAATCCCATAGTTTGTCAATTTTATACTATAATTGAATCAAGCATAAACTTCTACATTAGAAGCTAGATGTTTCATTAAGCTCCCTTGATGACATACTCGAAGGTGTTTTTTTGTCATATTTAATATATGACATAGTGATGAGTTTTTTGAAGTTTATGATTAGGTGAAATAGTTTATTATTTGATTTCAAAAGTCTAAAAAATTATCATTTTTTTAAAGTTTAAACACTAGAGTCTTGGTGTCACTTTTTATGTGTCTATTGTCTTTATCAAAATTTAAGATAAAAAGTGTTTCTTGTTGATAGGTAGTTATTTTATGTTAATGAATTTGTAATTAGTTCTGAGTCATATAGTGTAAACCTCTAGTGTTTTGAGGTTTTAGTTGTATTTAAATTTTATTATGTCATTATTTTTATAATTGTTAGAAATTAATTAAATATTAATTTATAATCTAGAGGTAAAAACATAGTGTCTTATGTATTTAATCATTTTTACATCAAAATTTGTTAAAATATCGAGTCTTTTTATGTCAAAGTGTCAATATTAATGTCCTTGTTGGTATAGAGTCATTTTATACAATAATTTTTTCAAAATTCAAATTTTGTAAAGGATGCATTATTAGTACAAACTAACATCTTGTTTTAAGTCTAAGGTCATAATGGATAAAATGAAAGAAAAATAAGAGAAAAAGAAAAAGAAGGTAGAGTGAAATGAAAACAACTACAATAGCATGTCTAGCAATATTTCATGGAAAAACATGATGTACAACTATTTAGATCTCCCTAGATGTAATAGTTGGTTTTTTATTATGATGAGCGAGCATAGATGCCACTTGAGCCAATTTATCAAAGATATTGTTAATTAAATAATTCATTATACACATAAATTTAATAAAAATATCAACATTTGGGTGTACCTATTTGAGCACTTGATATGTGTGTGTGTGTGTGTGTGTGTGTCTATATATATATATATATATATATATATATATATATATATATATATATATATATATATATATATATATATATATATATATATATATATATATATATATATAGACACACACACACACACACACACACACACACACACACACACACACACACACACACACACACACACACACACACATATCAAGTGCTCAAATAGGTACACCCAAATGTTGATATTTTTATTAAATTTATGTGTATAATGAATTATTTAATTAACAATATCTTTTAGAAATTGGCTCAAGTGGCATCTATGCTCACTCATCATAATAAAAAACCAACTATTACATCTAGGGAGATCTAAATAGTTGTACATCATGTTTTTCCATGAAATATTGCTAGACATGCTATTTTTGAAGGTGACATGGATGTAGCTTCATTTTTTATCTCTTAAATAAAAATATTATTGTATTAAAGATCATATAAAATAGAGGATGGAGGTTTTAGAGCCTCTTGTTAGCCATTAGCAATGGGACCACTTCTTCTTTAGTGGTGCATTTGCTTTTTACTTGTGTATTTGATTTTAGTTTTGTGTAAATAAAAATAGATGATGTATACTTATTCACATTTGTAATAGGTTAACTCAAAAATTTTCTTTAATTTCTATAAATATGTGATAGTGAAAAGAGCTAGTAACTCTACCATATATTAAGATGTGATTTGTGGTAAGTGACTTGTAAAACCATTTTTTGTGGTTGTTGGTAATCCACTTGAAAACTATCTCATTTTTGTTGTTGGTAAGTCATATGTAAAACCATCAGTAAGATTTGTGATTTTTGTATGAAAATCATCGAATCATGAGTAAAAGTGTAGATACAAGATTGATGTTTTCCCCATGTTCATATTAAGAGAGTGTAGACTAGAGATTAATAATGTTCACAAATGGATGAATGTTAAGGTGTTCACATTATTATGTTTATAATAATGTAAATACTATTAATTAGACAATATTACATAAATAAGTTTGTGTGGTATATTATTGTTATGAATAATAACAATATTATACAATGGAGTTTTATATTGTTAGTTGGTTTTTTAAGTGAGAATTTATAGAGATGTTACAATCTCCATATATAGTGTTTTCACTTCCTATATAAGTGCCTTGTAATGTTTCAAATACATACATATAGTATTCAAATTATATTATCAATCTTTATCTATCTTCTATTGGTATTTATGGTAGTATAAAATATGAAAATTGATAACTTGAGCGTGGCTCATGACACCTAACCCATTAGGTTCTTTTTGCTTGCTCTCATAACCCTCCTAGACATCTTTCACTGAATCTCAGTTATCTGTAGCCTTCCAAACATGATTTCAGCTTAGTGAGACCCATTTTTTCATGACTAATCCATCCCCCTAGGTCCTATCAACTAAGGACAATAGTGCCACACTAGGACTATAGCACCACTGCTACTCCTATCCACTTTTGGTGCTCTTGTCCAATTCATTTCTAACCCTAATAGTCATTTCCTTTCACTTCCCCATCGTTCTCCTTTTCGGTCTAATGTGAGCATATCCAACCCATAGCCAATAGATCCCTATACAATCCTATTCAATGATCATTTGGAAAGGGTTGGAAAATATCACTAAGCAAGCAAGAATACAATCAAGACTACTCAAGTAACATTTTCTATTCTCTACATACAACCAATCAATATACTTACAAGTTTATTCAAATACTTACACTAGTCCATAGCCACCTTAAGTACATCTAGTTTAGAATTTTACATATTCATACATTCAATTTCACAAAGCACATCAAGTGGGAGAACTAAATATGGCTCGATTCCTCTTTGAAGTATTGGTATGTAGGTAGTGTGCCCACACAAGGGGTGTGGATACATGTTCAGTGAATGTTAAACTTACTAACCCTCTCTCTTTATCAAAATTGGTCAAAGAACAATGAAGTATAGAGTTTGAAGATAAAACATAACTTATAAAGATCTCTATAGACTTTTGACTATCAAAACTTTATAAATAGGGTCACACAAACCTGGTAAACAAAACCCATAAAGCTTAGATCCTTAAAATAATGGTGGCAGAGATGGATTATAGCACCAGTGCCACTCCTGTCCACTTTTATCACTCCTATCCAATCATAAAATGAAGGTTAGATCTTAGTTTGTGATAGTTTATCAGTCCTACACGATGAATATCAAACCCTATCTCAATCATATCATTCAATTTCTAGCTAAGTTTTTTTACCATCTCTTATTACTAATTTTAGAAAGATCAAAATTGCAATTTAATTCACACAAATTAGTAGCTTAATTATTACATATTTATTTACTAATTTTACTACTCAGACCTTTTAACTAAATTAGGAATAATACACCAATATTTTAAAAATTGTTAAATCATTTAGTGAAACCGACTTACTTTATTTGTGAATAAAAACCATAGAAACCCTAGGGTAAATTTTCTACTGATTTTTCCTATATTTTTTGATTTGTTACCTACATATTAAAATTATAAATTAGCATCTAATTTTAAATTTTTATAGTAATTTTAAAATAATTTTATTTCAAACCCTGGTTGTCCATACTAGGTCCCAGTATTTTCTTGATAGTTTTTCAATAATTTTTTCAATTTTTACAAGAATATTAAAATAAAAAATTCACTTCAAATTTCAAAAGTCAATAGTAAATTTTCAAAAATGTTTATTTTTCAAAACCCTAGTTGTATTTTTTAGGTCTCATTAAATCATTAATTTTCTAATAATTTTTAGATTTTTTACTTGCATATCTAACTCAAAAATTTACTTTCAATTTCAAATTTTCATAGTAATTATTCAAATAATTATTTTCAAAACCCTAATTGAATATACTAGGTCCCATTACTTATGAAGTATCACCTTACATGTTTGTGTGTTTTGTATCATTTTTATGCAATTTCCAATTTATTATTTTTAAGACGTTACATTTCCTATATTCAATAATTTCATTTTATAGAACTTTATTTATTACAAATTATTGCAAAAAATTAAATATAAATTTTTTTTCCTACTTTAGAAATGGCCCAATATACTAGTTTTGATGAAACTGATAAAAGAGAACTTCAATAACTCTTAACTAAACACCCTAAAATGCAAGATCACATGTTTAAAATACTACATAAAGAACAATAAAGAGTGAATTGTTATCAATATTCCCAGACCACAGAGCAACCATTTAAAAATGACACTATTGGAGTAACTATGTCTCAACAACCCCCTTCTAGCAGTCCAACCTACTCCTATACCAACAATTACAGCTAGTACATCTTTGTCTCCTAATGTGGCAGCCCTTATACAAGAGATAAGATCTCTTCAATCCAAAGTGATACATCTTGAGCAAAGTTTCTAGACCTACATAGGATTTGGATTCTTTTGCTCTATTGCATACACCATTGACACATCACATTGCTTCTACACCCTTGCCACAAGGTTTTGTTCAACCCAAGGTTACTCTATATGATGGCAAGGGTGATCAAGAGACACATTTGAGAGCTTTTCATGTAGCATGCTTTGATTATGTACCAAATGATGGCTACTTACCAAGTTATTTCCATGGAACCTAAAGGATTATACTTTACAATGGTTATACATCCTACCAAGTTAGTCAATCATTGTATTCAATCCTTTAGCCAACATGTTCCTAGCTCATTTTAGCATTAATGTGGTGATAAAGTTTTATATACCTAAGTTACACGATAGAAATAAAGGTCAGATGAGCATCTCATAGATTATATTCTTTGATATAAGAATATTTTGGCTAAGATGACTAACCCCATGGCTGATCAAGAGTTACAAGATCTCTTCAAATAGAGTCTCTTACCAAATTTACATGAATCAATTATGTTAAAAAAATTCTCTTCCTTCACTGAATTATGTCACATACTAAAGGAAAGAGAAGTCAAACTAATTTCCATGGGTAAACTCAAGTACATAAGTATCTTAGAAATAAAAAATAAGAGTAACAAAAAACTCCCATACAAAGTTAAGGTTAATGATAGCAAGAGTCAGAATCAACCAATAGTTAATGTGACTTTTGATCCCCCTCAATGATTAGTTTTATTAGCACCTCTTCGACAAACCTTCACCAATCTACCAATTTTTCTAGCCAGAGTTTTATAGTAGCTATTGAAATGTAACATCATATCTTTCCCTTCTATTTAGGAAGTTGACCCAATAAAGCCTCTTCCATGGGGATATTATTATCATGTATTTTGTGAGTTTCACAAAGTATAAATCCATACAACAAATAGATGCATCAGTTTATGATACAAGATACATGATTTGATAGATGAAAATCATATTAATATTAGTAATGTAATTGAGAATCCTCAAGCAAAGCAAACACAAGATAAAGCTTTGAAAATATTCTCAAAAACCTTTCCACATCATTAGATATAAGAGGTAGGCGATATATCAAGGGATCACCATACATATCATGCACATCTGCCACTAGATACATATAGGGCACTTTTAGTTTAGATACATCCTTTGAGCAACATGATTAGTTTATACAATTGTAGAGTTTTAGCTAGAAATTAAATCTCCTTCTTATACCAAGAGATAGTCAAGGATGATTTAGATTATCATGCACTCTTTATCAAAATTACATTCATAATCATCCTATTCATAGTGTTCTCATAGATAATGGATCTAGTGTGAACATGTGCACTATGACATTATTTTAGTATTTGAGATATTTAGAGTAAGATATTATCTGAACAAACACATTTATTAGTGGATTTAGTGGACACATATAGAGTTCATTAGGTAAGATTGCACTTCCCCTATAAGTTGGTCTAACACATGTGGCCACACTATTTACTATAGTTCCTAGTGTAAGATATTTTGATATATTTCTTGGTCGACCATGGATTTACAAACTTCAAGTAGTAACTTCTAAATCTCATAGATGCATGAAATTCATTCACATTAATTAGGTTGTTACAGTTGGTGAATTTCCATATGAGTTACCACTCCCCATTTTAAAGACATCTACTATTCTGTATCCACCAATTTTAGTTTTGCTGCCAGTTCTAGTTTTTACATCAGTTATAGTTTCTCCTCCAATTTTGATTTAGACATAGTTGAGACATCCATCGCTAGCATAGAGAGTTGATAAAATTGTATAGCTTCAAGATTCTAGATAGCTTCCAGTTATAGTGTTCACACCTAGAAAAGTATCATTTAGATCTCATGTATCTAATCATAGAGCACATTGACAAAGAGCTTCTCCTACTACCATATGGGTTCCTAAGAGCCTTAAACTTGCATCCACTTCTCAAAGTTATAGGATAACCCCACACTTGGTTTTCACTTCAAATATTTTAGAGCATATATAGATTTCAAAGCCACAGTCTCAGTATTCTCGTCATGATTCGTGATCATGCATGATTCCTTTCCTTGATATACAACACTATGATATGGAGTCTCCCATGACACTCATCGGTTAGTATTGTCTCTCATCAGCCTCACTTGTACATAGTTTCTCAATTTTTCTTATACATAGTCTCTTCATGATTGATTTTATATAGCTTATATCAGAAATAAAAAAACATGTAAATAATTTAAAAACACCAAAAATATTTTGATTTTATGAATCATCCATGATTTACATTTTTACTACTATACTAGACTTACACTTGATGTTCTATGTTATTATTTATTGATTTATCTACATTTCCATGCATCACTTGATCTTATTTGGGTGTGTGCAATGACATCTAGCTTCTTAATTGCTTCACTCTACCCATTTAGAGGGCATCCTAATTACACATTTGATATATACATCAATATATTTACCTACTAGGGGAATATTCTATATGACTACACCATCCAGGTTATGTCATTCCTACACCACACAATATAGCTATCATGTTGATGTATATTACTTAGGAGCTTACACAAATTACTCTATCAACACTCACTAGCATATATCACTTGTGTATTTATTAGCATATACCTAGTATTGTATTATCATGTCTTACATACTTTCATATTCTTTCTTTGATTAGTTAGATGTGATTGTATTTTTAGTTTTTACATACTTTCTTTTCTTTCTTAGAGTAGCTTGATGTGATTGGATTTTCTAGTTCCTTTTTATCTCTTGTATGTGCTTTAGGACATTTGCCAATGTTCTTTTCTTCTATTTATATGTGTGCCTTTGTACATTCGCTAATGTCCCTTGTATTCTTTTATATGATTTTGGATTTCACACCAACTTTGTTTATTTCAATTATATGTGTATGCAACATTTGAACATGCCTTGTATGCTTGATTTCTAGTTTGAGTGACATGTGCCTATGTACCTTATTTGCTTGACCCCTTGGCCATTTCTATATGCTTCTTGCTTCATACCTTATGTGCTTATTTCTTGTTCACTTCTCATTATTTACAATGTCATGATCCACATTATGCATTATCTTGATATCTTGGATGCCATGATGGACATCATACTCCATCCCTCCTTGCCGACTAATAACTAACAACTAATAACTAACCATACTTTTAGTTCTAATTTAGTATATTTCACATGCTATTATATTGTTATATCTATCTAGGCATATCCCTATTGATCTAATAATCTATCATTGCAAACCATGCTATATATTGAGATATTTTATTGATTATCATTATTATGTCATGTATATTTACAACATAACACAATTACAGGGCTCTTTCTTCTGAGGGCACTCATTGTAGGGTCTTTATTCCTACCTTCATAAGAGGGGACAATAAACTGAGGTTTTGTCATAAATATTAGAGATACTAATAATAAAAAATATAGCTTTTAAGACATCTAGAGTAATAACCAAATATTAAACTAGTCAGAATAGACCAGATGGATAGTGAAAATATCGGAACAATCATCAGATTTGGCCTAGGATAATAATGCCAAGATTGAAATATAGCATTGATGTCACTACAATCCAATTTTGATGCTCTTGTATAAATAGTATAAAAACTAAACTTTCTAGAAGTAAGCAAAATAATAGGTTTAGCTATATTTTTAAACAGTTAGACCCATTCAAAATAAGTAATTTGTAGTAGACTTTTACTCAGAGACTCCAGATAT
The DNA here is from genome assembly GCA_037957365.1 of Torreya grandis. NCBI lineage: Eukaryota > Viridiplantae > Streptophyta > Pinopsida > Cupressales > Taxaceae > Torreya > Torreya grandis. The sequence continues at coordinate 2,063,762 of JARHVA010001898.1, read as the reverse complement.
AGAGGGAATTATATACGGCATGATGACTCTCAGTTTTAGTTTCAGATATGATATTCGGTATAACTTTCAAATCAGAATTTATATTTTAGATACCAATGATTGGAGGCAATGAAGGTGGCACATTTTTTTTTATTTCCAAATTTAATATTAGCCAAGCATTCTCAGTAGCTATGTGTCTTATTCCATTTATAGGTGGTTGATATCATTTTAGAGTGGATTTCATATAAGCTTAATCTCCATCTTTTGAAGTGGTCAAGAGTGGCCTAGTTTCCATTATACATTCAACTATCTATGCTAATATTATTATATTACATAGTAGTCATGGGATTAAAGAGCCATCTCATACGACACACATTTCATACCGGTAATAGTTTATAGTTTCACTTCACAAGGCAATGATAGAGCCAAATGACTAGTTACCCTTTGTATTCTTTATCCACCTACTTAAAAGGATTAGACACATAGTTCTGACATCAATTAGCACATGCATGATCATATAGCTTTAATCAATGGGTAATTATGGACCCAAAGGGATAACCTTTGCATTATTGAGCCATTTATAATAAATTAAGCACTCATCTCCATTCGTGATAATACTCTTGATTCAGCACACATCCAACATTACTCAACATCATAACAGGTTTTGTATTGGTTCACATACCTGGTGAGGTGTATTCATTTATTTCTCTTCCTCTATCTTTTACCTAGCTTTGTACATTATTATTTTAGATATAACATATCTAGTAAGAACTGATCTACTATTTATTTTTCTTGTATATTTATACTTTACAATGTGCTCTCTCTATGCACACCAAACATCACACAACTTCATGAACTTCACCCTTACATGTAAGTTCAAGTACACTTTCTATTTTTATTTTATCCCAATATTTCACTTTACTACTTTAGTAGAATAAAGAGGGGGTAAATGTATTCATATAAAATTAGTAACTTGAGCGTGACTAATCACCTAATCTATTAGGTTCCTCTTGCTTGCTCTCATAACCCTCTAAGGCATATTTCACTGATTCCTAGTCATCTGTAGCCTTCCAGACCTGATCCCAGTTGGACCAGACCCCTTTTTTCATGACTAATCCATCCCCTTAGGTCCTATCAACTAAGGAAAAATGTGCTAAACTAGGACTATAACACCCATGCCACTCTTATTTGCTTTCAGTGCTCTTAACCAAGTCCATTTTTGGTCCCAACAATCATTTTCTTCTAGTTCCTCATATTTCTCTTTGTCAGCCTAACATGAGTATATTCAACACATAACCAATAGATCCCTATAAAATCTCATTCAAAGATCATTTGGAAAGAGTTGACAAATATCACTAAGCAAGTAAGAATACAAGCAAGACTACTCAAACAATCTTCCCTATTCACTACATACAACCAACCAATATACTTACAAGCTTATTCAAATCTTTATGTCAATCCCTAACCACCTCAAGTACATCCAATTTAGTATTTTTCATATTTATACACTCAATTACATAAAGCATATCATGTGAGAGAATTACATATGGCTTGATCCCTCTTTGGAGTATTGATATATAGGCAACATGCTCACACAAGGGGTGTAGATACATATTCAGTGAATCTTAAACACACTAACTGCCCCCTCTTTCTCAAAATTGGTCAAATCACAATGGAGTATAGGTTTTGAAGAGAAAATATTCTTTACAAGGATCTCCATAGACTTTTGACTGTCAAAACTTCAAAGACAAGATCACACAAACTTGATGAACAAAAACCAAAAAGGCTAGATCCTTAGAACAACAGTGGCAGAGGTGGACTACAACACCAGTGTCACTTCTATCCACTTTTTGCACTCCTGTCCAATCATAAAATGAATGTTAGATCTCAATTTATGATAGAGTTCTAATCCTGTATAGTAAATACCAGACCCTGTCTCAGCTATATCAGTCAGTTTCAAGCTAAGTCTTCTTTTCCATCTCTTATTCCTATTTTTAGAAAGATCAAAATTGTAATTTAATTTATACAAATCAATAAATTAATTATTGCATATTTATTTACTAATTTTACTACTTAGACCTTTTAACTAAATTAGGAATAATACACCAATAATCCCAAAATTATTAAATCAGTGTTTAATATGTGGATTTTTATAAATTTTGAGAAGAAATAACCAATTTAACAAGTAGGTTAAGTAGCAAGTGTATTACCTAATTAGAAGAGTTAATGTTTTAGTAACTATCATCATATTGTGAATTCATGCATCATGCATGGAAGTTTATTTTGGATAGCATATTTAATAGTTGAATTGCATGTAAAATCCTTGTACATGTTAAGAAACAAATTGATCTTTTTAAAAAAAATGTATAAATTAAAAATTAAAAAGTTAATTTTTAGAATAAAAACTAATTTCTTATTATTTTTTATGAACTATTATTATTATTATTATTATTATTATTATTATTATTATTATTATTATTATTATTATTATTATTATAAAAAACATGACACTTATAAAGAACCTTAATAAACCGTTACAAACCTAACATTATCTACTTGTGCACCATTCAATAGAACTTTTATTTAATATAAAAAAATTCCTTCATAATTAAACTCATTAAAATTTCTTTTCTTTATTAAAAAAAAACTCTAAAAAAATTAAAATATGAAAAATAAATTAAACATAGGATTTTTTTATAAAATCATAATACAAAGTGTCAATAAATTACTTTAAATTTAATATTATACACTATCTAATACATTTTCTAAAAAATATATTATATAAAATTATTTAATGATAATATTTTTTTGAATGATTAAAAATTTAAATATAGTCATTGAAGGTGAGTTCCCCTATTCCATCCAAGATAAAAATGTAAGAATAATTAATCATCAAATTTTAGAAGCATTAATTTTAAATGAAACCTATAAATCACTGAAACCGTATTATTAAATCTCATCATGGAATCTCATTTAAAAATAAAAAATATTTCCTTAAAATTTTCCATATATTTTTAACCAATTAAATAAAACAAAACAAAATAAATAATTTTAATCATAAATTAAATAATTTCAATGGAAAAAAAAAAAAAAAAAACTTTTATATGGTCATAAATTCTTATGCCCTCATTCCATGCAGCTATTTTTAAATTTTTTTTTAAAGATACTATCGAGATAATTTTGATGGAGATCCGATGTAAAAATATTTTAGGAATAAAAAAAGTTATAAAATGTTTTATTATGGAAAAAAATTAAAAAAAATTCAGAAGTTAAAAAAATTAATACACAAAATAATTTTGATTGATTAAAAGTGATTTTTCTTCTCACCTCTAGCAAACTATGAAAATACATGTCTAAAAAAAATATTTATTTATAGAGTTTTAATTTTAACATTTACTTGGGACCCCTAAAATAGAGAACTCTGAGAAACATCTTCTGATCACGTTTTAATTTTCAACTAAGGTAAGATTTCATTTGATATCTTATGTTTTAATGAACTTATTTGAGTTACATGCGGGATACATGAACATTTGTAAAGTAAGATCTCATATGACATATTATGTTTGATGCATTATTTTAGTCCTGAATTGACAAATTGTGAATTTTATCCAAATTATGTCCTCTCCTAGAGTTAAGAAGAACAAGACACAATCAAGTATAGTCAAGGAAAACTTGTTGTTGCACGTAATTCTATATATATATGGTTGAGTATAAATGGTTGATAAAGGTGTGTAAATGTTTTTAGGACCTGTTCCAAGTGTCAATAAGGTTTGAAACCTTGTAAAATGCTTGAAATTCATTTCTAAAGGCTCTCAAGATCAGCTAAAACCTTACAGGACAAGAAGTAGAAAAAAGGCTATAAATTTTAAAATGTCCATCCAAAAAGGCTGAAATTTTAAATGTAGATTCCATATGATGATATAAAACTATTAAAAGTGATTAGAGGATTTAATTACTTGTTGTTATCATGTTACGAAGGACTATGTTTTTTGGTATGTATAAGCCAAACATGGATTTCAGAGATCCAAAGAGTCTTATCTTAATGGAAAGTCTTTCAAAAGAGTTTTAAACCTATAGAAGGGTATGTTTACATGTTGAATATGTTTATAATATATCTTAAATCTATAATTTCATCATAAAATCAAGTAATACATATTGTGTCTTAAAATGAATGAAGGACTTGTGAACGTAAGGACTTAAAAGTCCTAAAAGATGTCCAAACACCTTTGGATGATTGTCTCAAGTGTCTAAGACTTAAGAAGGGAATTTAAGATTTTGTGTGGAATGTTTCAAGGGTACCCAAAAAAATTATTGAACTTAAACTATAAGTTTGATAAGCTAGTTAGAGGTCTAGAAAAGGACTAATAATATAGTTCATGGTCATTGTGAATAAAATCAGATCTATACAAGTTTATGGAGATCAGAGACATAAAGAAAGATGAAAATAGACCAATTTAAATTTGTGAAATAAGAATAATATTACTGTTCTTGTAAGACTAATCATGGAGAGTGTAAAATTATTGAAGATAAGTTAGTGAGGATGGACCTACAAAAGAGAATGAGACTATTGATTGAATATCTAAGAATAGTTGTAGATCTAGAGTGTGATAGTTAAATCAGACCTTGAAGAAAGCTTAGTAAGTCTTGTTCATAAATATTGGCCATAGTACCATAAGTAAAGATAGTGGAATCTAAGTCATATTTGCATCAAAATTATTGATGAATGATAATGGGTATGGGTTTAAGTAACTTGGGTTGAATGGCAAACATGTTGTAGATTGCCATCACATTCAATATTGGCCTTCAGCTCTTAATATAGTTTATGTTTAGAAAAAGAAACATTATGTATTTATTATAATCGTTTAGAGATTTTGATGGCATGTCTAAAATTTAACCTTTCATTTGGGATAGTCTAACAAAATAATAGATTATACTTTATAATTAAAAACACAAATATGTTCATAAGGCTATCGAATTTAGTCCCTGTAGTTCATTGTCAATGGAAAATTTTCGTTAAATTTGATTTTTAGCTATCATATTATGTTTTTAATTTACAACATTTAGGGGATAGAATATAAAGATGAAAATGCATGTCCAATAGTTGACTTTGTCTTTCCTAATAGTTGTCATGGTATAATGTACTAGTTATCCAATTTTTACCTTATAATAAATAAAAACTTCATGACATTTCACCATTTCAATAATTAAAGCATCAATGTACAACATACTTGCACTGTATTCAAATATTACACCATGTTTTTTGTAGTTTCAAATGAATTAATTATTACATTCCTACTAACACCTATATCACACCGTGAACCTCAAACTTATAGGTTGCCATTAGTTGCCAATATTAAATATAAAATTAAACGTATCTATCATTACAAAAAATTGAATTTACATCACACTTAATAAATATAAAGTGAGAACATAAAAACAACCTCTGTATTCACACATTACTATTTCAACATCAGTGCAATGTTAGGTGAAAGGCAGCAAAAATTGAGCACCCACACTTGGCATCCATCCACATGGTATCTAAATGGTTCTACATTATACTTGAAATTTATCTTATAGTTAGATAAACATGATTTGAATATGTACATCTTTCTTTTTGTTTCATGAACTGCAAGGAAAAGTACATTTTGAATTCAGTTAAAATAGTAAATTTAGAATGTATTAAAAAAATGTTGATCCAATATTTATACATGGGTGTATATGTGTTGAACATTGGGTCCAAAATAGTTATGAATATTAAATGTCATTATGTGATTGTTTAATTTAAACTATTATTAGGTAAATATTTTAAAACTATTAAATAGTATATGTTCACCTTTATATAGCCATACTAATATGTTCCACCAAAAAAACCAACCTTAACAATAGGGTTGTTGAGTAATTGGTACATGCTTGGCATTTAGGACCTTTCCCCTATAAATTATAAATAAATATGTTAATTTTTAAAAAATAATAGTCATTATCAACTAATATTTTAAAACATAAATCAAATACATTTAAAACCATAAAAAGTGGGCATCACACTCGTCAAATCTCATCCTTGCTTAATGTTACATAATCTCACAAGGTCCATCCAAAATCATAGTATAAGCCACAATGTTACACCATTTACATTCATTTATATTTATTATCAAAATAAATATTTACAATGAATTATGAACCATCATTCTGAACCATTCATTCTAGATCTCCCTAACTTTTATTAGTACCAAAGATACTATAATCATGATAATATCTATTACTGATTGCCAATCCAACAATTTTCATCTTTGTTTGGAGTGTGCATAGTTTTTAAAGGTTTTCTATGATGCAATGATTAATATATATATTTTCTAATACTCATTTCATCATTGGCTCATCATTTTAAATTTATAATTTTTAACATAACATTTTAATTCTTTTCAATATTTGAATCTTCATTTTAGGCATCTCTCTTTGGACTATGTGTTTCATATGTGACTATTTGTTTTCCACAGGAAAAAGAGACCCATTAATTTCCACACATCATCCTCCATGGACATTTGTATATTGTCTCTACATATGAGTTCATAAGAACTATTTTATGTGTCACCACAATCACATATCGAAAAAGGTTTTATGGAGGAATGCAATTGCTGGGCTCATACTAGATTGTCTACTCTTCACAACTTGTATTTATTATTTCTTATAGGACATCATATTTTAGCCATGTGTTTTTTGGGTATGTTAGGACAACCTTAATGTAGTGATAATTGCTTTCCCTATACTATGAATATTTATCCACTTTATCACGCTAATATTGACTTTTTTAGTCACCGTGTATAAATGGCTACACTATTGTCATTATTTTTGGCAACAATCAGATGTTATTTACTTATGTTTTAACTATTTTGAGTATAAGGGTAATTAACCTATGTATAAAATCTTAAAACTAAGTAAATATCTAGATATATGATAATATATTTATAAACAACTTTTAAATTTTAATTATGCCTAAAACAATAGTTAAAAGTACAATAAAATCATTTCTAGGCAATGGCAATATGTTAAAATAGAAAGAGAAATGAAAATTTACACACTGAAGTTATATTACACAATTTGGACCTGATATCAAGGGTTAGAAGTGATTTTCCTCTCATCTTGAAAATATGATTGTCCTTTTGTATGGAAACATAATCGATGACCTAAAAAATGTGTACCAAGTAAAATTGAAGGTTGTTGAACCTACCCTCATGTTGTTACCAAATGTGTAATAAGTATAATCATTAATCTTTCAAACGTGTCCACCTATTACTACTAAATGTATACAGTATTGTCAAATGTATCCTCTACATGATTTCATACACAATTTTTTGTCACTTTACAAAATGATGATGATTTATATTGTACTTTCACTTATCAAATTTTATAGGTACAATTTGTCACCAATGTTGTAAGATAAATGAAATAAAAGGGTTATTTAGATCATATAACCTCTTAAGGAGTTGTAGCTACATATCTTACATTTTATACTCAGAGCCAATGTAGCTCGAATGCAGTGTAAATGAAATCCCAACCCAAGTGAGACTAAGGGTTTCCCCCATTTTCTTGGATAATCAAAATACAACTACATGCTCTCTAGTAAAACTTATTTATTAACAAGGCCTTCAAACTAAAAACATGATGGTAAAATTGATGTGCACACTTATTGATGGGATGTATGATGATCTCTTGATAAATTTTGATAGAATAGGCATGAGATACTTAGCTAATAAGAGGCTTGGATGTGAAGGAAAGATTCCTTGTGATTGTAAAATAACCAACGGTACTTTTATATCAATGGGATTTACTAAGGAACATGTACACATGAGTTGAATCTAAATGATAAGATAAGGTGAAAATCAAAGTAAAAAGAGCCTAAAAGTTAAGGAAACAGTCACATGCACTAACTAGGAATTAGGATAAAACACTAAAATAGTGTTTTAGATATTATAAGAGCATATAGGGTCATATGAAGGCAAATGAATAATTGGTTTACAAGATTTCAAGCATTTTGTATTGAATAGATATATTATCATTATTTAAAAGTGAATATAAAGTCAAGCTATGAGGAGGACCTAAGTAAATAAATAATGATATAGGGCCTAACACAAGGGGAAAATGTATTAAAAATATCCAAATACGTACACATAGACCAAATGTGATAAATTATGTAAAATCAATAAAATTATCATTTCACTAAATGCAAACATATTCTAGTATTTTTTATAATTTGAATTAGAAGAAATTATATTTCAATATTGACAAAATCATATTCCAATGTTGTAAGTATTGGATTCCAATTATGACATTTATTATTTCTCATTATTAGAAATTTTAGTTTTATTGTTGGTATTGAATCAAAACAATTGTATTAATTGTAGTGTAAAGATTGGACTGTAGTGTTATTAGTTTATTAATGTTGCATTGTAAATTGAAACATATTTAATTAACTGAAACATAATGGTCAATTGCAAGACATGGTAAAAAAATATATGATTTAAAGTATCCAAATTAGGAGGCATCATATATTTTAAAATGCAAGGGAAAAAATATATTAATAATAATAATAGATAAATCATAATGTACAAAAACTAATGTGTGAAACTTATTGACCACTAGGTTCTTAACAAACTTATATCTCTTATCAATAATATATTAATATATTTTTTATTAATGAAAAATATTATATTCAAATAACAATGTCTAAAATTTAGTGGCCACCAAGTTCTAAACATCCATTACATCTATATAATAATTTTGGGAAGCTATCATTTGTTAGGTTCCAAATGTACTTAGATGTGAATAATATGGAAACACATTGCTTTAAACTTTTAGGGTTTAGATTATGTAAATATTATGCTTGATTAAAGAGTTGAGTATACTAAATTAGGGAAAGAATATGCATAAAATATAGCCACTAATTTGTTATAGAATTAGCTAGCTTTGACTTTTCTAAGAATAGTAACAAATAGTGAAAATAAAGACTAATATAGAAGACACCTGAAATGGATGATCTAAGTCTTATAAAATGAGGTGGAAGCTAGTCTGAGTATCATTAGTTATATACCTATGTCATAACCCCTCCTAGATAGAATCACCATAATTGGAAAGTAGCACCATGTGTATTTATTGTCATGATATTAGTGTCAGTGTCCTCTATGCAGGGCTGTCCAAAATTTTTGAGTGCACTTATGTCTAAATTTATGGGACTTATTCCCACACACATAAATTCTATAAGTTTGTATTATGAATGCAATGAATAATTTATGATACAAACCCTAATACTCCTTACAAGTAAATTATGAGATGAAAAAATGTGTTCATTAGTAGGATAGGCTAGACGTCCTTAATACCCTGCTATGAAGAGATTTGCCTACATACCAATACTTTCATGTAGTTCTACCTACCTAAGTTTTAGTGAAAATGAAAGTGATGCTAGTATGATAGTGCCCTTGAGTGCCTTGAGATTAAAAATCTAGAAAATTTGAGCTTAGGGTTGTTATAAATGGTAATATGTAGAAGTAACACAAAATAAGGATTAATAACCTTATTTATGCTCAATTTGTTTTGTGATTGAATATGTATTTTTCATTTGATTTCCATCTAGTGGGCATAGCACTAAAATTCATGTATTTATAGTGTTATATGGCTTATGTGAATAATAAAAGATGTCTAGGTCAACCTTAAGAGGTTTTTGATTTTGCAAATATATTCATTCGAGAAAGTTAGGGTAAAGGACATAGGTGCCATTTTAGGGACACTAATGTGACATGAATCTAGTTTCCTTATTATGGTGCTAGAGTCCAAATAATAAGACACTAGGCACAAAGGACTAGGATTAGGAAATGAGGGGATGGGACTATGTTTGAGTTGACTAGGGATGCTTATGGCCAACACAAAGGATGGATAAGTGTGATAATAGGCTCTAGGATTGGTGTAGGGATAATCTAGGGATAGGTAGTCTTAGGTAGCACTCTTAACTCTAAAATACCACTTTTAGGTGATTATATTTACCCCACATCCTTATATTAGAAATGTAACAAAGTGAAATGAATAGGATAAAGAAAAAAGAAGCATACCTAGACTTAACTAGGAAGTGAAGCCCATGAAGCTGAATCTGAGTATGTGAACTTGGGTTTGCATATCTAAAGCATGATACAATACATGTCCTACAAATGATGCATGCATAATTTAGTCCTTAATTAAGAGATATCAAAATTAAAAAACTATGTTGAGTAAATAAGTAATTGAGTAAAATTGAATAAAGAGATGGGAAAGAGGAAAGGAATAAATACACCTTGTTGGGTAGGTGAACCGATGCATGAACCTAGTGACAAATTATGTGTGTTCATCTATATAATAACAAATCGATTAATACCTTTCTTTGATCTAACAGATTTATCAATCCTCATGTATGGGTGGCTCAAGAACTCAAACCAATTTGGACTCCATCATTACCCACCCTTGCTTGGTGGATCATGACGTGTGAATAACTTGGATTGGATTGGAAATGTGCCCATCCCTCTCATGTAGGTAGCTCAAGAACGCAAGTAGGCTATGACTCCATCATTTTCTAGCCATGTGTAATATAAGCATATGAAACTACACTACATTAAGTGCTATAAATGTCTGATATAGTATGTCTAACTGTCATGTCCCCTTTTGAGTTGACATGTTCAGAGTTGAGGATTAGCCTATTATGCGACCTTCGTAGGCTGATGGGATGGATAGAGGGTCTTGATGGAGCTGGGCTTGCTTTTTCTTCGGGTTTTTTGGATATGAATTAAGGGAGATATTAATATTTGATTGATTTAATCAAATATTAATTATTTTATCTCATTAATAATTAATTATTAATTAGTTGGTCTAATTTTAAGACCCTAATTCTAATTTAAGAATTGGTCTAATTTTAGGACCCAAGTTCTAATTTGAGGAATTCTAATTTAAGAAACCCAAGTTCTAATTTGAGGAAATCTAATTTTAGGAAGCACACCTTTGGAGGGTATAAGGGTTTCTCATGGGAGAAAGTTGAGATTAGCCATTGATTATTGATTTTGAAGAATTTCTTCTATGAAGACTGAGCCAAGGGTTCAAGGATTCCATTGCAGTGGAGAACGTCAACTCTTCATTGTGTGTGATTTAGAGGCTGTGAGATATCAATTGATTTATTGCCAAATTGAGAGATAGCTTCACACAGAAGTTATCACAGAGGTATACAGATTTGAGAGATAGCTTCACATAGAAGTTATCACAGTATTTCAGGTATTTCTTGATTTAGTTTATGTTTTGTTTCAATAAATCATACAGAGAGAGATCTGCTGTATTAAATACCATAGATTTCCAGATCAGGGATCAAACAGATAGGTTGTGCTAAATTAGCAGTCGTACGAAGTCCATACAGGTCCATACAGATCCACGCAGATATCGACATCGGTAGACAGAGATCCCCAGTGACCGACATCAGCCGTCTGAGGACCAATATCGGCAGATAAAGACCTACAGAGACCGATGTTGGCAATATATCAACCGACGTCAGAGACTGTGCGTTCGACACAGCAGGCTGAGATTTCCAGATTCATATTTGTTTCTAGATTTGCACAAGATCAGGGTTCTAAAATAGTATTGTAATATTCTTTGAGGTGTATGACAGAGATCTATTGTAATAGTCTGAGCAATAAATATGAAATTATATTGTGGTAATTTGTTTATTTGAATTGATATTCTGCAAGTTTGTATCCAGATCAGAGCTTTTATTGTAGAAAAAGGAGCCCCTAAGTAAGGGACATTACACTAACTATGTTTCTCAGCTCTATGGCCACTCAGGTACATTATGTAGCTCTAGGTCACTTAGTAATGAAAACCACTACAGATGGAGTAAGGCATGAAATTAGTGACAACTAATAATAAGATGTCAAGTGTATACAACATAGAGAATGACATGGAATTTGTCATTCCATCTGATTAACTAGTTTGTCACTAAGCATATGGAAATAATGAAGGATTTATATTCATGTTGGCATCACCAAATGTTTTAACCTTTTATGGTTTAGCTTATGTAAATCCTATCTTTGATTAAATGGATGAGTATACTATGTTTTACCCAACATCCCCCCCCCCTATTTTTTTAAGAAAGGGGACCCACTTTTTTTTATATTCTAGCCTTGTTTATAGAGCCTTTCTTCTATATGTTTATGCAAATTCTTGAGCAAATAAATTCTTAGTATTCATACTTAGAAGAATTTAGAAAATAATAATATTATGTATTTTATTCACTATATAAGTATACCATTTTGGGATTTTATGAACTATGCAAGTTTTTGGGACTTAGTTTATTCAAAGAAACTCATTCAAAGACTTATTCATTGAACCTTTTGTTTGGGCATTTTATTTACAAAAATTATGTCTTATAGGTTTGGTTTTTATGTTTTTTTTGTCTAAAAGCTTTTTAGGCATTTTTTTATCAACACTTGTTCATTCAAGAATTTATTCAGTGGGAATTTTTAGTCTTCATAAGTTTTTTCCTGAAAAAATTTGGTCTTCAAGGTTTTTGTGTTGAACATTCTGTTCGAAACAATTATCATGAAAAAGACTTATCCTTATGAAAATTAGGTCATTGAAATTTTTTTTGGACATTTTATCTTATGGAAATTTGGTCTTCAAGTTTTTTTCTACAGACATTTTGTCTAATGATAATTAGGTCTTCAAGGTTTTTGTTCAGGTATTTTGTAAAGACTGATCCAAAGACAAATCTTGAATACCCAATTCCTAAATTCTAATAAAACTATTATACTTAGCTAAATAAATCCGAAATAATTCCTAATAGTTTGCTAAATCCACCCACCAGCTAGAATTAACAAAATTTGAATTATGTAGAAAATACAAAACATTTAAACATTGGGAATTTATAACACATGAACTGGTATTCAATGCTAAAAGCTATATACATGATGTACATCCATTTAATCCTACATTTCTTACAAATAAACTTGTATTCTAATTTTGCTACTATCCTGCATGACACAAGTCCTAGATACCTATGAAAACACTATACATAAAACCAATGACTAGTGGAAGCAAGAATTTCTCATAGAGTATGATATCACATAAAGGAGATTGTAATCTCATCTAATTGCATGTAAAGAACAATGGCATCTTCATCCAAGCCATTCAGGGAAACATTTCCACCATCTCCATATTTTATTAAGGATTCAATAGAGTTTATGAATACAATCTTCAACATTACCATAGACAATAATAGGTATGCAAATTATTAAAAATTATGGGATTTGATTGATTTTGGTGATATATTTTTACTAGATGATAATGTATCTCCCTTTGAGTGATTGCTAGTAATTACAAGATAGGGATTAGATTTTGTTGATGCCAAGCCTGAGGTGATACCATGCATCAACCTCCTTCATGACTTGTTTTTCATAGACAAAATCAAGAAAGATGCTTTCCTACATCATAGTGGTAACCTGATGGTTTTATCATGCATCATGGGAGCATATTTATAAAGGTATTTTGGCAAGAATAGGCTAGTACAATGGAATCAAGAGAATATAATCAAAAAGGTGTTATCTTTATGGCTTCTCCCTAATGATATAATTACATTAAAAGTTAAGAATCCCAAGGGTCTCACTACTATTATAAATTTCAATATGGGGGTGCATATAAGCATGAAAATACTCAATAGACTTTATATCATGCCCAATATCTATTTTCTCCATTTGGACTGGGTATTGTTATTACACATGGTGCTAACTAGTGATGCCACATTCATATTGGGGGAGAATGTCAATTTTCATTTGATAGAGTAGGTCATTCATAAAGATAAGGGGCCTACTCTTATAGGCCACTTTTATATGATGCCATATCCATTGCATGTTAATAATGGGAATTGTCTACAAAGTCCTAAGTGGTCTATGGATTCCAACTACTGTTTATATCAAAAAAAGAATGTGTGATCAATTATAGTTTATGCATATTTATGCTTACACTAAGAATATGGTGAAGATTGCCGAGGATGTTTATCCTCAAGTTTTTAAGGCTATACATGGTTCACCAATGACCATGGTTAGATTATCCAAAAATATCTTTCAATATTTGTGAGGGAATTAAATAAAAAAAATTCACTCTTTACAAAGTGGACACACTAAGACTTTTGGAAGGACCAAGACATAGATCAATCCAAGGAGGAAGGAGGTCCATCATAGGGACACCCTATTAATCTAAAGGATATTAAAAAGGAACCTAGGATGAGTGAAACTAATTCTTTGGGAGCTCAAGGATACCCCATCAATTTAGATTCTAATGAGGAAGAACAAGTATAGGAAAAACTAGCTACTATTATAGTTCAGATGCCTACAACTATTCCCCAGATAAAAGATTATACATATGTAGGGGTAACAATAGACAAATCAACTGACTTAGTCTATCAAGGCTATTCCTAACAACTGAAGACTACCATTTTCTATATTATGAAGCTTAAGACTCCAATAGGCAGTCCCATAATTGAACACTCTCAAATCTTGCCTACAATATCCCAACAGGTAGAAGTGGAAGAAATAATATTCAAAGTAGAGGATGTTGAAATTGAAAATGTTGAATAAGAAGATGATTTTTATGAAGAAACAAAGTTAGATGAAGCTAGGCCATTGATCTTAGAAACTGGCAAAGGGAAAGAAATAGTTGAGTGGGATACCATAGATAGTTAGGTTCTTGAGACCACTTACCTACTCTTTTCTTTTGTTTCTATTTTTGGTGTTTTGTATATATCATCTATTTTAATATCTCAAAAGGTGGAAGTTCTTACTTCCACCTTTGATGATCCATTCATCACTACCTCTTTTTTGCATTACCCCTTACTCACCCCAAAGGATGAGAAGGTTCTTTCTACTATTCATTTATCCAACACCATTGATCCATTTTACACTTCCATGTCATCGATATCCATCATGGCCTCTAATTCTATTACTTATATAACTACTACTATTGTTAGATGATTTAAAAAGAAGAAGGCTTCCAGGAAGGTGAAAATAGCCATGGCCACCTCATAGCTCTATGTCTAATCCACCCAAATATCTCTCCCCATGCTATCTACCACTCTATCACAAGAGACCATTATCACTAGTACATATAAGGGGTAAAGGGTAAAGCCAAAAATAGTCATAGTCATTCTACTCCCCCATTTTTTAGGATTCGATTGGTCTAAAAATATTTGTCCCTCCTTGCCTGACACCATTGATAAAAAAAAAAAGAAGAAATAGATAGCTGAGGAGGTTGAAGAAGAGGTTATGTTCACAACCTCAAAGGAAATAGACATTGAATAATTGACACTTCATGGGCCATAGACTTAAGGGCCAAGAATTCACACATGCCCAACTTCAAAATCACTGAGTTCCCTTTATTCCAACTCTATTTTATAGACCATTTAAAAGCATTCATAGGGTGAAGAAGAGGAAGTTAGAATATGATAAAGATAGGGAATTGATTCTTGAGGAAAGTCAAGAGGTCTTCTCCCTCAAAAAGAGACAAAAAGGCAATTGGGGTAATCCCCCTATGCTATTGAATGTAAATATCTGGCTAAACCATAAAAGGATGCCATGGTGGCAATCCATGAGGGCATAGATATGGCCGAGTAGGAGCTAGAAATAGAGTTGGAACAATTGAAAGAACAATAAAAGACTATACATAAACTAGCTAACATTGAATCTAAGGTTCAGGAGGAAGCTTCCAAATGTTATAATTCATTAGAAGCATTGGAATTAATGTGGGTTGAATTGGACCTAGACATTAATAGAACTAATGAATTATGTAATTCTTTAAAGGTTGATGGAAATAAATTCAAGATGTTGATTGTTTACATAGGCAATAAGTCTTATATCTATTATACAGACTAATTATCCAGTGAAAACTAGATTCTTGAGTCTAATTAACATTAATTATTAACCCATGATGTGTATGATTTTCAAGGATGTTAGCACTATATATGCATTATTGATTCATAAATCACCTTTTTTTACTTGTTGCAGTATAATAAACCTATGTTGAATTCAATAGATAGTTATACTATGAAACTATTATGATAAAAATATATAAATAATTCACATTTATAGATCACATATGCATCACACTTTATATAATCATAATAATAATGAAATCTACTTAGACACTCTTAACTAAGGAGGGTTAGGATCTTCACTACAACTCCTTTCGAGGGGGCCCTTCCTTGTTTAGAACTGAGTTGCAATTCTTCTCTATCA